>PVKC010011336.1:0-24847 GCA_004027635.1 Crocidura indochinensis
TGCTGCTAATCTAAAATTGATCTATTAGCCTGTCTGTCACTGCTCCTCTCCCTTCCATCATTCCTCAATTAATAACAATGCAACACAAAGCCCAAGAAAAATGAACAGGAAAACCTGTTCTGGTGCCCCTCAATGTTTCCTAAGTTTAAGAATAATTCCATTGCAATAACCAACTCTCTCATTTGCCATTCTCTGCTGAACGTAGAGCAATATTAAAAAACAAAACCAAACAATCCTCTATTAGATTGTGTCCTTCACTGCTCTAGTGGTTTTGCATTAACTTGGAATAAAATCTAAACTTGTTAGTATCAGGCCTTGTATAGCTAGTAGCTTTTCCTCTCTAACATTCTATCCTTCTCTTTGCCAACTTCTCATTTTTCTCTGGCCACCCCTCTATCCTCAAGCTCCCCAATGTTCTTGTTCCCATCTCAGGACTTTTGCAATCATATGCCTTTGGATGGATTAAAGAGGTCACAAGGTTTGTTCCTCCTCCCACTGAGAGTTAGAATGTATTTCTCTGTCTCTTTGAATGTGGACTGGGAGTCATTGCTTTGACCAAGTATAAAAACAATAATGCTGAGTCAGTCCTGGATTGGAAACTCCTGCTTCCTTTCTTTTGGATAAGTTACCATACTGTGAGAAAGCCCAAGTAATCTCGGGGAAGTAATGTTCATAGTCAGCCGCTAGCACTTCCCAATGACAGCTAGACCAACATTCTATGCTATAAAGGTGAACTCTATTGAAACCAGCCCTAACAAAACTCTCCAACTGATGCTCCATGAGAAGAACTTCCATTGACCCCAAACAAAATAGCAAAATTGTTGGCAAAGAAGTATTTACGTTAAGTCACTGAGTTTTGTTTTGAGGCAAAGGCTGAATAATATCTTTGTTTTAGTATTCCCCAAGATCTTTAGCTGGTTTGCTCTTCTTCATCCCAAACACCTCCTGATAGAATCCTCCTGATCATTCTTTTCAAAGTGGAAACCACTAGCTGTTTCTCATTTGCTTATTTGCTTTGTGATTTTTTTAAATAATCCATTTACTTACTTATTATCTTTCTCTTCTCACTTGGTTGAGAAGTGTCAGGAACCAGGAAATCTGTCTGCTTCCCTGATGCTTGGAACATGCCTGGTACCTAGCAGGCCTGAGTCAATCTTTGCTACTTTTCTGACTCTCCTCTCTGCTATGGAAGCTGTTTTCTGTTGTTGTTGTTGTTGTTGTTGTTGTTGGAACACATTAGCACATATGTTCTAACTTAAAATAACCATGCACTTATTCTTTTATTGTGCTAGAGGTCAGAATACACAGGCTGTGTTCTCTGGGGCCTGGTTGGTGGGGTTGGGAGAGGAAGAACCCATGCCCTCGCCTTTTCTTGCTTCTCAGGCTTCCCACAGTCCATGATACCTGATTGTGTCCCACTCCAGTCTCTGCTCCTGTCATCTTCTCTGATTCTCACTCTCCCAACTACTTTCCCTCTGCACTGAGCTCTTTTGAGAATCCAGGGTGATCGTCTACCTCCAGAGTTCTTACTTCCTCATATTTGCAAAGTCGCTTGGCCCTGTCAGAGGAATTCAACTTTTTGAGCTCTGGGATACTGCCTACCACTTGCCCAGAAAACCCTTTGTCTTTTGCAATGATTTATTCTGTTTGTCTTGACCCCATGCTTGCCCATTCCAGATTTCACAACATCAAGAGGCATCTTCAGTGGGCAGGCCCAGTTGTTTTCCCAGATTGCTCTTAACCATATAGTATAGAATGAAAGTATGGCTTCTGAGACTAGAATTTAGGACTTTGGTGTTCTGACACATTTTATAGTTGTGAAGGAAGGTCATTTTTGATAATATAATAGCATTATTTCAGTTGATTTATTTATTGGGTATTGGGACACACCCAGCAGTGTTCATGGCTTACTCTTGGCTCTGTACTCAAGGATCACTCCCAGCGGTGCTCAGGGGACCATATGCAGTTGTGAGATTGAATGTAGGTTGTCTGACAAGTGCTTTATCTGCTGTAATAACTCTTTGGCCACATCAGTGTTATTTTAGTATGAGAAAACTGAATCAGAGATGTTTGATGCCTATATAGATTTTCAGTTGAATCTTGTCTTCCTTTGTCTCCCTCCCATCCTCCCTTCCCCTCCTTCTCTCTTTCTCTCTGGTCCCCATTCCTTCCCATCCCTTTTGCTTCCTCTCCTTTGTCCTCCCCTCTCTTTTCTGTCACGAAGAATAAAATCTCCTGTAGTGAACTCAGATCTATGGTCAATAAGGACTCATGTTTCATAGAGATGCATGCATTACAGTTGAAAGAAAAGGAGAGGAAGTATTTTGAGAAATCTTAAAAAGGTTATGTGTGATGGGATCTTGACTATATGGAAAGGTCTTTCTCTTTCATGACAATGAGCATGTGAATGATCTACTATTTTCAAAGCCCTTCCTATTATACTGGGTACAGGGTACCTGTTAGTGAGCAGAGGAGACATGGCCCATGCTCTAAGCTGTTATTGGGAGCAGTGTTATTTAGAACTTTCCATTTGTGATGCTGGAAATATATGTCTTGGGAAGTAAAGTAGCCACTGGTCATGAGTAGTTATGGGGCACTCAAAATGTGCCCAGTGAGACAGAGAACTGAATTTCTAGTTCTATTTCATTTTACTTAATTTAAACTAAAGTGTTTGTTATGGAAAGTGCTGTGCAGGAAACAAGTGGATTAAAATAACAGATAGTATCCTGTTTAGAATAGGAAACTAGGAAAGACATCTCTGAGAGGTGAACTTTCAGTAGAGACCTAGAGGAGGCGTGTGGAAGCATCAGAGAACATATATTCCAGATGGAGGAGCAGCATGTGAAAAGAACATGTTTCTTCCTCCTGGAGAAGGAAAGGGTGTGGCATGCCAGAGGGTACATGTGTGCAAGGAGAGAACAAGTGTGAGACAGAGACCCCACCAAGAAAATGAGAGGCTTTGTAAAGAGTCTGTATTTATTTAAAACTCCTCAAAGTCACTAAAAGGTCTTTTGTTCTAAACTCTGTTATGTCGGTGACAAGAGAGGAAGTTGAGGATATGGGAGCAGGAGGCAAGCTGTGGTCATGTTGGGAGCTGGGTCCATGAATTAAAAAGATGACTCTTATCATCTTTTGGAATCTGGCTTGTTGAAATCTGGCTATGAGAAAAAAAGATTGATGGGGAGATTGAGGAAGATGCTGGAATCACTGGAAAGGAGATTTAGACAGAAACAAGAGTTTAGGCTATGAGTTAAGCATGGAATGGTTATTAAAACTGGCTCTATAAGAATGGCTATCTGATTGTGGATTGTGTGTGCATGTTCATGTTTAAGCTTGTCTCTGCTTTTGGTGAAGAAATGCATACATTTGCATGGGAAGACTGTGCATTGCTGGACATGAGTAGATGTCTGGGCAAACAGAGTTATGGGTATGTGTGTGTGTGTGTGTGTGTGTGTGTGTGTGTGTGTGTGTGTGTGTATGAGAGAGAGAGTGTATGCACATATGCATTGGGTATGTCTCTACGTGGGGGGATGAGTATATCTGTCTCTGATCCAGGAAAGAGATATACATAGCTTAGCTGTTTGCAATGTGTATAAATGAGGAATATGCATCTGTGTGCAAAGTGAAGACATACAAGTCTGTGGCAAAATAATTTATTAGATAAGGAATTATGTGTGTGAAGGTTCATCTGGTATGTGTTTTTACACACTAGGGCTCTAGAGTGGGGAACAGACACACACCTATCCTGATGTGTGAGTGAGAATGTGCATGTAGGGAATTTGTGAATATGTGTGTGCAGATCCCTGTGTGAGTGTGTGTGAAGGAAATGTGTGTGTGCAGGATCTGTGTGTGAATTTGTGCACAGGGAACATCTGAGCATGTGTGTTTGCAGGGTCAGGGTCTATGTGTGAGTGTGGGAACGTGTGTGATTGTGCGTATGCAAGTTCTCTACCTGGGGATAGTTTTTATGTGTGTGCTCCCTTGTGTGGAGAGTGCACAAATATTCACAGGTGTGAGTAGAGTATGTTCCCGGGGTGGTGTGTAGGGGTGCATGTGCCCATATGTGGCAGTAGGTGGGCCTGCTGTGCCCTTTGGGGTTCCTGTGCCTGCAAGTCACTGAGGCAGCAGTTTGCCAAGCGTGTTATGACATGTTTATAGGTCTCTCAACCTTAATGCATTTTAAATTTCCAACCTAAGGCAATCCCGGTGGATTGCAGAGCCATTTGTTTCTTGCTCTGCTTTCAAAAGAAGGTTTCCGTGTAAGATCTCTTCAGCTTCAGCCTGCTAGTTCAGTTGATCCTTTAGTCTGGGAGGAGGGCGGGGGGTGGGGGTGTTCCCAGGTATGGTATAAAGGAAACTGAGGAGGGCTCTTAGACTGTGGAGGGGGCCGGAGGGCAGAGGCTGGGGAGTGATGGGATGTTGAAGTGGGAGGAGAGACTCCCACCTCCTGAGGCACATCTACCTCATGGCCACCCTGTTTCTCTCCTGTTCACTGGTCCATTGAAATATTTTCTATCCAAGTCCCTGCGGCTCACACCTTCCCTCCTCTCCTCAGTATCTTGGTCCCTCACTCTCAGAGGAACAGCCCAGGTGCCTGTGTATCCTGAGACACATCTTGTACTTTGACACCTCTGAGGAGACATGGATTCCCTCCTGTCCTTATTGAAAACCCAAGTGTCAGCTCTGTCCCCTGGGCTGAAGTATCTGCACTCTGAAGCCATTGTGTGTGCAGAGAGCCCCAATGGGCTGCAGGGATTCTGTCTATCTCTAGAACCTGTGGAGGTGGAAAGTGAATTCTGGCCTTGCCCTGTGTTCATGGAGACCATATACATAAACTGTAGACATCTGGGCCTACAGAGCTGTTCTTCTCCCCACTGGACCCAGCTCAGGCCTCTTTTTTCCCCTTCCTTAGAATTTGAAGCATCTTTCTACCTTCTCAGCTGGTTTTATGGGCTTCCTGGATTTGGGATGTTGAGAACGAGGCCCCAGGGGCCTCTGTAGGATTTGCCACCACTTCTCTGGAGCTCACTTCTAAACATTGGGTTCTCCTATGAAATAGATTTTTGAGAAGTTATTTAAACTTTGACTGGATTAGGGAGGAGGGTTAGTGTGGCTTGCAGGCACATGCAGCCTTCTTGACCTTTGTTCTGCAATAGAATGGAAGGACTCTACAGTACCTATTGTAAAGGACAAGTTTCCTGCCAGGTATCTCCTACCATCCCATCCTATTGGGGCAGAACTTAGCCTGTTGAAATTCTATCTCTATGTTCTACTGGATATGAGGACTTGTGGCTGCTTCAAAAGAGCATTGGGTGACTCTTACAAAGGCCTTTATTGATGCTGTGAAAATGCTGCAGTTCATACATTTCAGCAGAGTGGCAATATGGCATAAAGCATGGTCTCAAAACAGAGAGCCTGGATTTGGCTCCTCTTGTTTTTTACAAGGGAAGGTGCACATATTTTATTTTAAAAATTTTTACAGGGGCCACACTTTAAGATCCTATGCTGATGGGTGGATGAGGTGCTGTGTGGATAAAGAGTCCATTAAATTCGGCTCCTACCACTTAAACTGTGTGCCCGACCACATGGCTTTTGTCTTTGTCCTTTTCTGATTGGGTAACTGTGATCTTCTGAATCCCTGTTCTCTAGGATGGAAATATAGCACCTACTTCACAGGGTTTTTAATGGGGCGAATGTGGGGTTAACATCTAAGTCATTCACAATTGTCCACAGAGCACATGAATGTGAGATGCCTCATTGTTTTTTGTTTGTTTCTTTTTTGATTTTGGGGTTTGGGACATACTCATGGTGTTCAGGGCTTACTCCTGATTCTGATCTCAGGGATTACTCCTGATGGGGCAAAGGGGACCATATGGGATGCTGGAGATTGAACCTCCTGTGTGTTGTGCTATAGCTCTGGCCCTTAGCTGTCTCACTGTCTCACAGAGTCTAAGAAAGCAAAATCCACACCTGTGCTACCATGCAGAGGAGTTTCCAGCTGTCTCTTTGGATTCAAGCACACATAGTTATTATAAAAGTGTGATTTATGGTACGCACAGCTCAACTACTTTTTCTCCCATTTAACCATATGTCTTAAAATTTTTTCCATATCAATCCATATACTTCATTCATTGAAAATGAGTATTAATGAGCTATAATTTATTTTCCTAATCTATCACCGACTGTGGGCGTGCAGGCTGTTTCCAATTTTTCATCACTATAAACAACACCGGGTGTATGTACCTGCTTCTGTGAAGGTCTTCCTGCATTTAGTCATTTCCTTGTAGATTCTAGAAGTGGGAATGTTGGGTCAAGGGAAGTGCACATCACGCTAAGTCACCCTCTCTCTTTTGATGATATCTCCTTGTGGGATTTTGTTCTTTTTGATTCTGGATGTTCTCTGAGATTTCTGCTCTGGTCCAGGGGAAGCTCCCTGACCGCAAAAGAAGGCTGGGTGAACACTAGCTCTTTACTGAGTCTGTACACGCATGAGGTGCTGGGAAAGCCTGGTGGGGCACTGCCAGAGGATGGCGTTGTAGAGGTACTGCACAGCAACTGCAGCTCTTCCTGAAGTAGAAAGGGCAAATCATGAAGCATGAGGAAGCCTGCTGAAAAAGTGACTTTGATGAATGTTAAGCATTGTTCTCCTGGCTACACACTATAACCATGACTTGGTTCTGTATGGATTCTGCCTTCCAGTGGCAGCTCATCCTTACAAAGATGGTTCCCCATAGTGTATGCTTGACACACTGGGGTCTTGTCAGGGCCCCATCAAGAGGAGGGTCTGATCGCTGCTTTCTGCCTGGGGCCTACTTGGGCTAGCTTGGGCCAGTAGAGTCTGGTGGAACAGATGCTCTTTCTGAAACCTCAAACTATAGATTTGGGAGCAAATTAAACTAGTGGCTGTTTTATGTTACTCAGTTTGGGGGTAATTTGTCATACTACTCTGATCATGGAAACATTTGACCACTTCTTGTTGAAATAGATAGTCCTGTGACGCATGCAGTTTTCAACCTGAGCTAACCAGTTGGGGCTCGAAATAATAATGCAGATTCCCAGACCCCACTCAGGGGGGGTTGCTCATTAGTTGAGGAGCAGGGCCCAGATGCTGCTGCATGTTCTGATGTTGGCCCAGGATTCTCTGACAGAGTGGGAGCCAAATCAGAGACCTTGGTGAGTTATTAAAGAACAAGGATTGTGGTGCCAGAAAGGCTTGGACTTAAATTTCAATTCCGTGGCTTTGATCTATCTTCTGTAATTGAATAATCAAAGTATTTTTTGCAGTTTTTCTACTTCTCTTTTCCACCCTGCACCCTCTCTGAAATTAGGACTCCCTGGAGTTAGAAAAACTAAAACAAATTTGCCAGAGGTTTGTAGTTTGGAGGCTGTGATAACGATTGCTAGGAGGAGAAGTCCTCTACTTATTATCTTCTATTTTTGAGGGGGATCCTGCTAAACAATAATTAAAGGCTTGAGGGTCAACCAGGCAGGTAACTCAATGCTTGGGCTAAGGGATGGTGCATTGCATGGACTCTGCAGTGCTGGGAACCACCAGGGCTTTCCTGTGATGCAAGGGGAATGCCCATAAGGCATCTGGGATTGAACCAGGGTCTCAGGCAGGCAAAGCATGCCCGTGTTTCCATGGCTCCAATTACATTTTTGACTTTGATTGGGCCAAGACTGAGTGGTCCATGTACCATTGTACTAATAAGGCACCCAGATTTCTGACTGGCCTGTGTATCTGTGCAATGTACAATGAAGCATACCAGCCTGCAGTCCCTGCATCCCTCATGACCATACTAAAAACACATCATGAGGGGCCGGAGAGATAGCATGGAGGTAAGGCATTAGCCTTTTATGCAGAAGGTCATTGGTTCTAATCCCAGCATCCCATATGGTCCCCTGTGCCTGCCAGGGGAGATTTCTGAGCATAGAGCCAGGAGTAACCCCTGAGCACTGCCGTGTGTGACCCAAAAACCAAAAAAAAAAAAAAAAACCACATCATGAACATCTATGCCATGTACATATGAGGTTTGTCCATTGTATGTTCTTCAGTTGTATTCCCCCTCATAATGTACATAAATTTATGAAAAACTTCTAAATATGTGTAGATGCTACAGACTCCCCTGATTCTATCAAGCATCCAACAAGATTCCACTTCCTCACTTTCTAAAGCTCCCTCTCCAGCTGGTGCCAGTTATACACCCTTCTGCATTTTGCATAAGTGCTTTTTCTCACAAGCAAAGCTCCTATGTTATATCTAGTTATTTTGGGGGGGAAGGGAGGACCAAAGCACAGGCTTTGATTCATAAAACAGGAAAGCCATGACTCCTATTTCATGATAGTATGATAGGGGTTAACTGAGCTAATGCCTAGGATGCTTATCCCAGTCCCAACAATGATATACACAGGCTTCCTGTGACTATCAGTAACTCACTACAGAGCAGGGACTTATGTGGGTCTATTCCCTCTGCCATTTGACAACACTGGAACATGGGGTGTTTAGTATCATTAACTAGGAATGGGGTGCATTGTTTTTTGTTTTTGTTCATTAGGTCATATCCAGTAGTCCTCTCAATACTGACTCAGAGGTCAGGGGTCACTCCTGGTAGGCTTGAAGGGCCTTATAGGGTATCAAGGATCAACCCAAGTTGGCAACGGCAAAGCAACCTACTGTACTATATACTCTAGCCTGGGGAATCTGGTTTTAACCAGATTCTTAAAGTTTCTTTATCTTGAGATGGTTCAGGAATTGCAAGAGAAAGATCCCTGTCCTTTTATCCTTCCTCCATTCTCAGGAGTCAGTTATGTCTTGCATGGCTGGATCTCATGGTCACACCCCTGGGGATAACTTGATCCCAGGAAATGGAAGGGAGATTTGTAGGCACTTGTGTTTTATTTCCAGGACTTCATTAAGGTACAAGGTTGGGACAGCATGGGCATATCATTGGATTTCAGAGTGGGCAAGAGGTTGCCACTAAGAAAAAGATATAGTTTGTGGTTGAATCACAAGGTAGTTAGAAAGTCAAGGGAGGGAGAAGAACTGAGGAACTAAGGAGCCATGGGGGGTTTTAGAGCAGGGTAATGCAGGGACATGTGAGCAACCCTGGTATGGTGGCCAGTGGAGGATTTGCCTGACTCTGAAGGCAAAGGAAGAACCTGGTAGGGAGTGAGGGAGGTGTGGAAGAATAGGGGCTCTGTTTTCGAGGCTGGACTGCAAAGGCTGGTAGTGGGGTAGCAGAGGTTAAAGGAAGCCCCTGATGTGTGCTTGGGAAGCCATTCCTGGATCAACCTATGATTTTTTTGTTTGTCTTTATTTTTTGTTTTGTTCTTGTTTTCTTGGGCCTCACCTGATGGTGCTCAGGGTTCTCCCGGCTCTGCACTCAGACATTACTCCTGCTAGGATCAGGGGACCATAGGGGATGTCAGGAATCGAACCTGCCTAGCTATCCTGTGCTATCTCCCTGACTTCTCATTCTGTGTTTTGTTAGGAGTAGAAGGAGGTAGGAAAGCAATGAGAGATGCTACCTGCATCCTTGAACCGGCTATTTTTGTGTCAGTGTGTCAGAGAGATTTTGGCAATCTAGCCTCCTTGGGGAAAGAGTTGTGATAGATTAGCAATCTTCCTTTGCAGTAACCCAAATGACCTTGCTTCTCATCTGGAAATTTTACATATCTAAGGCAGGACTTCAGAAATTTTTTTTCCGGCATGGGGATCACACTCAGATGTGCTCAGGGCTTACTCTTGGCTCTGCTCTAACCTTGCATTTCTCAAGGACCATATGTGGTGCTGGGGATCAAACACTGGTTAGCTGCATGCAAAGCAAGTAACCTGTTCTCTGTACTCTGGCTCTGGACTGCTCTATAATTGCTCAGGTCAAGGCCGACCCGAAACTTTGCTGCACTGGAATTATGAATTTACTTAAAAATGGATGAATATTTCTTAAAATTTATTTAAAAATTACATCTATTATTTGTATGGCTATGAAGCAAATTTAAAAAAGATAGAGGTGAAGCCTAATTTTGATTTCTATTCCTTCTCTTTTGTTCTCACTCTGCCCCCAGCCCAGAGGTAAGCATTTACAAGTATTTTTGATTTATCTTTCTATTGATTCTCCTGAAGAATTATGTAACACACAATCGTGCTTCTAAAATGTCTTTAGATTTAACAAGAGGTCCAAAATGCTGTCTATGTTTTTATCCAAATTTCTTAGGAAACCATGTTGTGTTGTTTGAGCTCACAGCAGTGTCTGAGGGAAGTTTTTTTTTTTGTAAAATAAAATTAAAAAAACACACTGTTTAAGTGCCTTATTATATAAGAAACTCATATTTGTTTAGAGGCGATAGAAAATGCGGATAAATATTAAAGATGTAGATAAAAATCTATAGGTTTATTCTGAGAGAAAATAATATAACCTAGTGCCAGAGCCAGCCCAGCTATTTCCTCCCTTACACACATATATGGAAAGTGTCTTTCAAAATATTAAATCAAATTAATTAATTTGTTTGTTTTGGGGTATATTTGGTGTACGCAAGTGCTTCTAGAGTGGATATCACATTTAGAATTATAGTAAGGACTCTTTTAAAAAGAGGTATTTTAATTTTTAATATTATTTTAATTTTAATAAATTGACAACATTGTTAAGTTTAAATGACATGGTTATAATAATGTTAATTTTCATCACTTTTGTGGCCAAACATTTTACACTTTTCCCACCATCCAAGTCTTCTTGACCCTCCACCAGTGTCCTTAAGTCACTTCTAGTCTATTTCTTCCTTCTCTTTTTTCTCCATTGCTTGGTAATCTCAGTTTTGTAATCAAAGGTCAAGAGTTTGTCATCATCCCAAACTGTCTATTCCTTTGTTTTATTTCTATATAAACCACAGATGAGTGAGATCATTTGGCAATATTTTTCCTATGACTTATTTCACTTAACATAAGGCCCTTCAGTTCCATTCAAGTTGCAGTAAAATGCAAAATGTTTCATCTCTAACAGCAGTATAATATTTTATTTTTTGTGTGCATCATAACAGTTTTGATCACTTATCTATTGTTAAGTGCAATATCCTGGCTATTGTACTTAGTGTTACCATGAACATAAAAGTTGTATATTATATATTAACAAAAGATAATAGTGAGATAGAGACTGCTTTTTTATTCTTAACTTTTACCCAATATATTTTTAGACAGGTCTTTATGTCAATAAATATATTTTAAATAATCATTAGATTAGATTTGGCTACATGGTACTCAGTGGTATTTCCATAAACATAGCCCATCCCTCCTCTCTACACCTTGGTTATAGATCCTTCTGTTTGTTTGGGGCCACACCCAATGGTGCTCAGGAGTTACTCCTGGCTCTATGCTCAGAAATTACTCATGGCAGTCTTAGAAGACCATATAGCTTGCCAGGGATCAAATCTTGGTCGAGTACATGCAAGGCAAATGTCCTACTGGCTATGCTATTGCACTGACCCCTCCACATTCTATTTTTTTTTTTATTTTATTCATAGTGGTTTACATGTCATTCACAGTAATGTTAGCATTCTATTTTAATAGTACCGGACCATAGCAAAGAAATGCAATCTAAGTCCTTTCCTGACTCTATTTTTTTCTACTCTCCATTACTTAAGATACATTCAAACATACCATGTATTGCATTGTTTTGTAGGTTTGATGCTTAAAAACATCATTTATTTATATATATTTTAAAAGTTTTTTACCTATACACAAATATGGTCAGGGTTTACTCTGACTCCATGCTTACAAATCATTCCAGCAATGGTGCTGGGAGTAGAACTTGAGTCCTGCTACATGCAAGGCAAGTGCCATAGCCTCTGTCCTATACCCACTGTAATTTGTTTATATATACATATAATGATATCTTACTATACACATATTATTTTTTCATTTTTTAAACTTTATTGATTGATTGGTTTTTGGGCCACACTCAGTGGCGCTCTGGGTTACTCCTGGCTCTGCACTCAGAAATAGCCCCTGACAGGCTGGGGGACCATCTGGGATGCCAGGAATTGAACCGGGTCCTTCCTGGGTCAGCCGCAGGCAAGGCAAAGGCCCTACAGCTCTGCTATCTCTCCAGCCCCTCTATACACATATTCTTCTGCAGCTTTTTTTTTTTTTTTTTTTTTTTTTTTTTTTTTTTTTTTTTTTTTTTTTTTTTTTTTTGGTTTTTGGGCCACACCCGGTGACGCTCAGGGATTACTCCTGGCTATTCGCTCAGAAGTCGCTCCTGGCAGGCACGGGGAACCATATGGGGAACCGGGGGATCGAACCGCGGTCCGTCCTGGGTTAGCGCAGGCACCTTACCTCCAGTGCCACCGCCCGGCCCCTCTTCTGCAGCTTTATTTGCTCAAAATGATGCTGTAGTTTTCATCAATGCTTTGTGTCCAACTCTAAGTTCCATTATGTGAATTGTACCATGATTAATTTACCATGTTTCTAATGATAAAAAAAACAAAAGAAATACTCTGTTTTTATGTCTAATATGTAAGAATTTCTTAGAATATCTTTTTTGAGGGGTCTGGAGTAATAACACAGAGGTAGGGTGTTTGTCTTGCATGCAGCTGACCTTGATGGACACAGGTTTGGTCCCCGGAGTCCCATATGGTTCTCTGAGCCTGCCCGGAACAATTTCTGAATGCAGAGCCAGGAGTAACTTCTGAGTACCACCAGGTGTGGCTCAAAAACAAAAAACAAAAACAAAACAAAAAAGTGTGTTTTATAGAGTGAATGCTGCCTGGAGTTGAAGCTTGAGTACAGGGACGGAGAGCATCTAAAAACTCTTATAGAGTGAAAAATACAGTAGTTGCTGATGATTGGACCTTGGATTCCTACATGCAAAGCATATAATCCAGCCCTTTGAGTCATCAACATGGCTCTATATGAGTTTCTTTTTTCGTGTGTGTGTGATCACACCTGGTGATGCTAGGGGTTACTCTTGGCTTTTCAGAAACTCAAGTCACTTCTGGTGGTAATTGGGGACCACATGGGATGCTGGGAATCAAACTCGGGTTATCTGCATGCAAGGGAAGTTCTTTATCTGCTGTACTATTGTTCATTTCCCCACTATAAAAGTTTCTGAAGAGTTGATACCCAGAACTAGAATTGCAAGGCTGAAGAATATATACACATATATGTATAATCTTTAACTAGATGTCATCTGCTGAAGTCCTCTGTAAAATGGTTCTATGAATTTACAATCCCAGCAGCAGTTCATGACATTTCCTGTTGGTGTATCTTTTCAAGTGCCCTTGGTTTTATTGCATTTATAACTTCATCTCCTTCTGATGGGGCATGGAATATTTTCTTATTTCTCAATTAGAAAATAAGAACCCACACAGGTATTCTGAATCTAGAGACTGGAATACAGAGATTGGGGCTATATGTGCATTGTGAAACTGACAGAGTAAAAAGGAGAGGCAGCAGTAATTCAGTCACTGCAAAAAAACAGGTTCCTCTAGGATTGAGGAGCTAAAGAAAAGGCACAGAAATGGGAATGTAGGAGCTTTGAGTAGGAACTCAGGACTTAGAAGAGGTACCACCAGCTGCTGTCTATGGCTTGGAGGAGGAAGAGGAAGCTGGGTTTGGGAGACTGGAGCCAGTTGCTATTGCCGGAGTGATGCATGCTGGCAGGAAAGGCAAAGCTAGAGCTTCATTTTTTTTTTTACCTTCACTCACCTTCAGGGCTTTATCAAGCACGTCTTATGACTGGAATCTAGCAGTAGCTGGTCTTATCTGGGCAGCTGAGTGTGCAGGTCCTGGCACTGCAAAGGAGGAGAACATAGAAAGTAAGTTTGGATGGCAGGTAAATAACCTGCAAGGCATCTTGTGTGTGCCTATTGCCTCTAGACATTTTCTATTTTGACATATAGTTATAGGAAACTGCTTCACCAGCACACACATTTTCCTTAGACTAAGTTTCTAGAAGCAGAAAAAGCATCAAAACACCAACAATTTTTAAGGCTTTTGATCGAGGTTGACAAAATCGTGGGAAGAGTAGGTTTTGAAGGAAGGGGAGTGACTTCTATGGCATATTTCTGGGTATTCTCGGGCAGATAGCCATAGAGAAGACTATCTATCTCAGGGTACTAAATGACTGAGGAATTGCTTTTTGTCCAAAGAATGAATGCCAGGAGATTATAGTTTTAACCACCCTATGTCAGAAAATAGAATAAGCTTTAACCTTTTATATCACTTATATTACTGACAGTATCCTCTGAGTTCTATAGAAGAAATATAAATATCCATTATCCACTGACCACAAAAAAGCCACAACAACTAGTAAGTTGCACCCATACAATTAGAGCACACACACAATTTAATTCTGTAGGCTTATCCATGCAATTTACCTCCAAATGATATATTCCCACACAAAGTATTCAGTATTTAATTAACTGTAGATTTGTTCACATAATTGAGCTTTCTGGAACTAGGAGGATGTGGTGATTCTGGGGGCTTAGAAGGCAGGGAATAGGGGTCTGCCTGAAGGGAGATTGGAATTTGAATTATAGGCAGGTAGGAAACTTAGGGAAAAGTTAGCATGTGAGAGTTCCGTAGAGTAGAATGCACAGGGGAAGGAGAGTATGAGGGAATAAAGCTAGGGCAGTGCTGAAGGAAATCCTGCCTACATCACTATATAGCTAAGACACTTCAACCTGGACTCGATTCTTTTTTTTTTTTTTTTTTTGGGTCACACCCGACAGTGCTCAGGGGTTACTCCTGGCTCCATGCTCAGAAATTGCTCCTGGCAGGCACGGGGGACCATATGGGGCACCGGGATTCGAACCGATGACCTTTTGCATGAAAGGCAAATGCCTTACCTCCATGCTATTTCCCGGGCCCCTGGGCTAGATTCTTGAGACTGTGTCTTTGCACAGCTCTGCTGATAGTGTGAATCTTTAATCAAATGATTGGAATCGTGAAGACTTCCCACTAGCAGGTAATCAGGAGGCCAGAGCTCCTGTCCATTGGGCCAGGTATTCTTCTCCAAGGTAGTAGACTCTGTCAGCTTACCCTGGAATGGGCTCTGCAGAGGAAAATTGGGGGTGGTGGTGGCCTCACTGGGGTTTCATAAATGTAGTGTTGAATGTGAACCTAGAAGAAAGTTCTTGGGACTGGTGAGGTGGTGCTAGAGGTAAGGTGTCTGCCTTGCAGGTGCTAGCCAAGGAAAGATCATGGTTCGATCCCCTGGAATCCCATATGGTCCCCCCAAGCCAGGGGCAATTTCTGAGCACTTAGCCAGGAGTAACCCCTGAGCATCAAATGGGTGTGGCCCCCAAAACATAAACAAAAACAAAAAAAAAAGAAAAAAAGTTCTTGAGGATTTTAAGAGCTCTTGCTTCCTGAACTGTATGTCTTGGGCAGTGGGGCAATGGCTCAAATACCTGCTCCAGGTGACTGCCCTCTGATTTTCCTCAGGCATATCACAAGCTGGAAGTCCTCCCTTGAGGGTGGGAGATGTTTGCTGGGAATACTAGAATGTGCAGTATTTAGCCCAGAGACTTAACAAGTATGGAATGGATGGAGGGATAGACTTTATAAACACAGTCATTCCTTCCCACTTGGGAACATCCCTAACTTTTGGCTAACTGGTATAACACAGATATTATTTCTATCATCCTCAGCAAACTGATCCTTCCTCCTCACATCTTGTTAGCAAACGTTTCCTCTGTATTCTATAAGATTTCTTTCAAATACCTCTGCCCTCTTAACAGTTGCCATGAATTGGCCTTTTCCCCCTGCCTCTGTGTAGCTCCTCTGTTTCATGATCTAAACCCAAAGTCTGTAATGTGAACTTAAAGATCTACCTCTGCCCTGCACCATCCTTTTATTATTCACTTCTCTTCTGTGCATTTCCTCTTCTGCTGAACTCTTTGTTCTGGAAAGTTCTATTTTTCTCTCTAAGCTCATATTACTGGTTATAGGCTTTTATTTCTTCATGACCCACCCTGTAATTTTTTTAGACTTTATTTATTTATTGGTTTCTGGGCCACACCCAGCAGTGCTCCTAGCTCTTCACTCTGCAGGCTGGGGGACCAAATGGGATGCTGGGAATCGATCTGGATCCCTCCCTGGTCAGTGGCATGCAAGGCAAATGCCCTACCGCTGTGCTATATCTCTAGCTCCCCACCCTGATTTGGTGGACTCCCTTAGTGTCAGATTATTTATGTCCGAAAGGAAGATGAGATAAAGTCTGGAGGGTCACATGTTGCTGAGTCCACTTGAGGACTCAAGTGAGAAACACTTGAGAGGCCAGAGCAATAGCACAGTGGTAGAGCATTTGTCTTGTATACAGACGACTTGGAACAGACCCGATTCAATCCCTGGAATCTTATATGGTCTTCCGAGTCTTCCAGGAGTGATTTCTGAGTGTAAAGTCAGGAGTAACCTCTGAGCACTTCTGGGTGTGGTCCAAAAAACAAACAACAATGACAAAAGAAACACTTGTGAGTCAGAATGATAGTACAGCAGGTAGGAGACTTGTCTTGCACATGGCTGACCTAGTTTCAATTTCCAGCACCTCATATGGTCTCCTGAGCCCACCAAGAATGATCTGTGAGTGCAGAGCTAGGAGTAAGCCCTGAACACAGCCAAATGTGGTCCCAAAACAAATAAGCAAAAAGACACTTGAATGGCTATTTAAAGTTAGGAGCCTAGGTTCTGATTTAGTGTCTTAGAGGTGACCTAGGTGCTCCAAAGATAGTGACAGAGATAGGCTAGAGAAGGGTTCTTATCAGTGTCATATCTCATTTAAATAACAATAGGATTTCATTTCTTGACAAAGAATTTTCTGTGAAGATGGGCAAGTTTGGAGTAAGGAAAGCTGGGATCTGAACCTTGATCTAGTTAGATGCCCAATGTGTTCCACCAGGGTAACTCACCCAACCTCTATGAGTTTGATGTCTGTAAAGCTGACAATAAATTCTTCTGAATGGGGATGTTTAGAAGAAAGGATGCCATCATACATGTAATGAACAGAGTTTGACATGAAGGTGAAGGTAATAGAGTAAGTTACTGGCTTTCAAAGGAGTTCCTTTCAGACTGATGAACTGTGACCATGTTTTAAGAGTCTCTTTTGTTGCTACCACTCATGGTGCCTTCTCATCCATCCTGGGATCATCTCCTGAGAAGGTGTGACCATCCTTCCCCTCCCCAATTTCAGATGAAGAGACAAGACTTTGGAATTTTCTTGACATGGTCCAGACTTGTCATTCCTAGGGAAACGGGACTTCCAATAGAGAGGAGGGGTCATAGGTCAATGTCTTGGAACCACCAAAACATTCAATTCTCTTTCCTTCAAATTTAAGTGCTTATTATTCCACAAATAGGAGGGAGGCATAATTGAGGTGAGGGGCTCTTGTCATCGGAGATTTGTATCAGAAAATCTAACTTAATATTTCCATTTCAATCTGACCCTTGCCTTTCTTTCTGGGTCCTTTTCTGTTGTTTTCCCCACGTACACTGTTATTTGGAATCATCAAATGTATTATCCTTTGTACCCACTAGTCTCTTAATCTACTGCTTCTCCATAAATATCCTTACATCCCTTCTCAGCTGGAAAAATTCCTATTCATAGGAGGTCCGATATCACTTTTTCTTGGATGTCTTCTTTGCTTACCCCCCATTTTATTTTGCAATATTTTCCCAATTAAATTTCAATTTTTAGAGCATGTAAATGACATCTAGTATCTCATAGAAACTTACTATTTGAGTCAGGATTTGAACTTGTGACCCTGCAGCACCTCTGTTCAGTCAGAAAACTTAGCACATTCTTTGGTTGGTGAGGTTTCTAGAGGGATAAGCTCTCTTAAAATCATTATGACTTTTCAATTTAGAATTGACAATTGTGACAGCTATGGATAAGTAAAAACGACAATGAATGTACTTGATTCTGGGCTGAACTCTCCGTTTTCATGCTGTTATTTAAAACACTTTTTAAATGGAATGACCAGGAGATATAGAGTTAAAAAATTGTTGATGGTTGAGTTTCAATCATACTTTTTTATCAAGGTAATCCATATATAGTAATTATGATTATGCTGCCCATTTCATATTCAGGCCAACTGAGGCTTAAGGAATTGAAGCTATATGTCCAAGTACCTTGACTACAGGAGGCAAAGTCCGGTGGATTTATTCCAGACCTAATTGTCTTTGCTGTTATATTCTACTCATCCTCTGCACATGGTCTTCCAGGCTCAGAGGTGGTACATGTGGTGCAGAGAAACAGAGACATATACTACTGTAATTCCTCCCCTCCAGGGGCACAGAATCAGTGGGAAGACAGGCCTCCCAAGAAGAAGTGATCATCATGACACACACTCAGATACAGCTAGCCCAGAGGAAGGAAGGAAGAATTTATCAGATGGAGGGAACACTAGGGAAAAATTTCAGAGACGAGAGAATACGTGAACAGGACTTTGAAGGTTAAATCATAGTTTTCCAGGAAACTCAGGTAGAAATACTTTCTAGGCAGAGAGAACAGCATATTAATAAAGGAGCCAAAAGGAGGGTAGAAATACTTTCCAGGTAGAGAGAACAGTATATTTATACAGAATAAGAAGGAGGGAGGGAGAGAGAGATAGGTAGAGAGAGAGAGAGGAAGAGAGAGAGAGAGATGCTGTGCTAGGGTAGTAGGAAACTGAAGTGTGTAGAAATTTTACCACCTCTGTCTTTCCTCTCTACAGCTGACTCTGCCAGGAGATGTGCAGAGACACAGCTGCAGACATCTGTCTGTGCCCGCCCTGCTGGAGTTCTTATTGCTTCTCTCACACCTGACAGTTTCCAAAGGAGCAGGTGGCTGCCAAAGCTCTGTAGGATTCTTCTCAGTGCTGGGGCTGGAGGAGAAATAGTGGGGACAGTAGCTTAGGGTCTTCAAATGCTGTCCCAGGTTGCCTCAGTTGTATGGCTCAGTTGCTAACACTCTGGCAATGGAAGGAGAGGCCAGGGAGCATCTGTGAGCAAGATAATGACCAAATTGGGTGGGGCCCTGATCCAGGCAAGAGGTGGGCCCTGTGGGTGGTACTGAGTAGGAGGGGGGAATCTTGCAGCCAAAGAATTAATAGCCCCCACGCCCTGCCCTCAGAGATACCCTCAGAGATGCATCTGTTCTCCTCTGGTTATCATAAGGATGATATGAGAGAGAATTGGCCTCTACATGTTTAGTCCCAGAATTCACCCTAACCTTGCCTGGCTCTGATCAGAATGAGAGGAACATGGCACAGTAATGCTGACCTGAATACAGAATCTAAGAGGTGGAGGTCCCTGGGTACTTGGAACCAAACAGCCCCATGACTTTTCTGACTGGAGCCCCTGCTGATTCCTGGTGTTACCTGTTCCTTTTCACTAGAGGAACACCACCTATGGAGCTGTGTCCTTAGGAGAAAGGCTTTTGCTATGGGTACTTCCTGGTTCCTGATTTCTACTGCAGTTTGATCCAGGAAGGTTCCTCACCATCTCACTACTCTCACTATATCTCACTATTGCCTCTGCTTATTCTCTGTGGCTCCCAGTACTTGGAGTGAGGCCGTTAGGAATTTGAATTCCAGGTTGCCCCATATTAAGCCTCCTGCAAACCAGGCTCTGTCTCCTAACACAGTTCTTGCTTAGTGTAGCAGGTATGACTGAGTTCATGTGTCTGTTCAGGATGGTGTCTGGGCTGTGAATTCCTGAGGCCACCATGTACTGACACCGGGCCCTGTGTGCGTTTGTCTATGCACAGACATGTACAGTCTTCTCCAGCACATGCACACATATACGCACATATCTGTGAGTTCCTAAACATGTGTATGTGAGTATTCTTATCCGAGAGGATCTTCTGTTCTTTATGATAGCAATCAGGATAGATTTATAGTCTCCCATCCATTCATTCTACTTGGGACTGGATTGGCTTGTGATCAGGTTGGGGGAAAAAGACCTCAGATTCCTATTGTCTCTATTAAATTTAGGACTTCCCCCACTTTCTGGTTCCTTCATGGTCTTGGAACTGAGTATTTTAAAGTTATCATATATTCCCCTTTTTAGTCTGATCCATGTCACCCAAATAGATTCTTCTTCATTGTTAAGGTTCTGCTATTTCTGCAGTGGGCAGCAGGATTCTGTGCAGGGCTCCTGAAGTTTCTGATTGTAGCTTGAGACTAGGATTTCCACAGGACTCAGGACTGCTCAGAAGTCCTCAGAGATCCTGCACTGTGTCTGGGTGCCTGTCCAGAATTTCCCCTTCCCAACAAATCTTGGGATGGGCAGGGGGAACACTTATGGGGAAATTACCAATTTAAATAGGAAATTCAAGCAATTTGGATGGAACCCCAGGATGGCAGTTTGAGAGCTCATTCTCTACCCCGTGGGGGTTTGATTACAACCAACTTGGCTGATAACATGCAGAGAGGGCCAGAGAAATGGTTTCCAAGGAAACTCAGATCTTTCTAAGCCCCTTCTGGCTCAGGTAGAACCAGAGCTGGCCAGGAAACCAGAGGCTGTGCTTGGCACCACTGGGCATCCCTTCCCTGTGGAGTCTCCTGGCCACATTCTACCTGTTCTTGTTCCTATCCTGCCCCCTGCCCCCCAGTTTCCAATCTGGCCTGCATTCCTATTCTGTCTGTGACAGTTATTTCCCTCTTAGTTTCTGTTTGCTCTCTCAGGCTCTTTATTTATCTCAGCCTTTGTCTGCACAGACTTAAACATTTGGGGAAAATTGGCAAACAGTGAAAAAATGGCTACTATTTTCTATTGTTCGCATAACACCTGTGTTCTAGAAAGGTCACAGGATTTATTTCTATCATTGCCATTTTCGCAGCAGCACTGTGATAGAAAGGTTATTTCTATGATGATAGACGATTATTCATCAAATCCCTCTTCTTTTTTATTCCAGAACTACATTTCCCAATGTCCCTTTTCTATCAGAACAAGTCATGTTGACTGCCTTCTTTCTGGTCAGTGGAAAGTGGGTAGGACTGATATATACCACTTACATGTCTATGGCCTAAAAATTATCTTCTGCTTACAATCTTCCACTTGTTCACTCTTTCTCCTTATGGTCTGCTGAAACAAAGTCAGTCGAAGACACTGGTCTCTTGGGATTGACTGAATTAAATTCTGGTTTAATCTTTTATAGTAGCTCCTCTCACTACTGCAACCTTTATTGAACTGTGGTATTTTTTGCTAAGCTCCTAAGATTTGGGGGGGGGTTGTTTATTAAGAAGTTGCTTAGCCTGATAATACAAAATTGGAAATAGGGGGGCCGGAGAGATAGGCTGGAGGTAAGGCATTTGCCTTGCATGCAGAAGGACAGCAGTTCAAATCCCAGCATCCCGTATGGTCCCCGAGCCTGCCAGGAGCGATCTCTGAGCGTAGAGCCAGGAGTAACCCCTGAGCAATGCCGGGTGTGACCCAAAAACAAACAGAAAAATTGGAAATAGGAATGCTTGCATTCCTATTTATTTTTTTTATTTTTTTTATTTTTAATTTTTTTTTTTACTTTTTTTTTGGTTTTTGGGTCACACCCGGCAGTGCTCAGGGGTTACTCCTGGCTCCATGCTCAGAAATTGCTCCTGGCGGGCACGGGGGACCATATGGGGCACCGGGATTCGAACCGATGACCTTTTGCATGAAAGGCAAACGCCTTACCTCCATGCTATCTCCCGGGCCCCTCCTATTTTTTTTTAAAGGAGGAAACAAATTTATGGACTAGCATTACTTGCCAGGGTCACATAGGAAATAAAGGGAAAATCTGAGATTTGAACAGATTATGTCTTTTCCTTTCCACCTGGCTAGCAGGATGACTGCCCTTGTAGAGAAATTGCCTTAGCCTTTGTCTTTGGAAGAGTCAGAGAAAGACGCAGAGAGGAAGGAGGGAGCAGGTGTGTGGAGTGGCGCCTCACAGCAGCCAAGAGAGGTAGCTGCAAGGAAGGGGGAGGTGGTCAGTCCTTTCTAATGAGACCAGCCAGGTGGAAGAGGAGCAGGCCAGAGAAGCCATTAAATGTAATGACTTTGATGACAGTTTCAACTGAGTAATGGGGTAGGTGCCAGATTGCAGGGGGTTTGGGAACGAGTAGGTGACTGTATCAGTGAGAGGAAGGAGAGAAATTAAAGTCACAGCTTTAAGTGGAGGCGAGGCCAAAGGAAGAAATTTTGAAGAGTGAGTCAGTGGTTTGGATGAGATTCCAAACAAAAAGGAATCATGACCTACATCATGCAAAGCACCTGCATGTGATGTTTTCCCCCTTCTGCCTGGCTTAAATGCTCATCCCAGAGCCAAGCTGATGGATCAGGCAGTAGAGAGGGAAAAGGGGGACACAGCCAGCATGCCATGCAGCTCTGAGTGGGCTGTAAGGCCATCTCTTTCTTATACCATGTTTATTACCATTCAGCAAGGGACTTGTCTTTCTTTTTAATTTCAGTAGTTTCTTCTTTCCCTACTTCTCTGTTAATATGCTTTCATGCTCTCTTTCCACTTCTCATTGCACCTTGCATTTCTTTAGAACCTCTCTATTGATCATTTCTGATGATTTGTTTCTTGAGCTTCCTTCTTTACATAATATGTAGTTTCTTTGGTCAGATCATCCTCTTTCAGTTTACAACCCATCTGATGACACCAGATCTATATCTCTATCTAGACCAGTTCCTTTGTTTCAGATGAAAGAATTATCTATTGGTACCCATTTGATGGTAGGCACTCCTTTTATGTTCCCAGATCACCCCGGGACACTGTTGCACAAAGCTAGAGAGCTCCATGCCCAGGGTGTGCCTTAGTTAAACATATCTGTATCCATTGGGAGGCTTGTAGTTGCTTGTAGCAAATAAAAACAACTAACAGTGGCTTAAGTAATAAGGAAATGTGTTGACTCACATAAATGAGTAAGATGAATTTCTGGATGGCTTGGTTGAGTGTGTCAATGGACTAATTCAAAATTCAGGTTTATAGCGGTAGGGTGTTTGCCTTGCATGAGGCCGACCTAGGATGGACCACAATTCGATCTCCTGGTGTCCCATATGGTTCCCCCATCCAGGAGAGATTTCTGAGTGCATAGCCAGGAATAACTCCTACGAATCACAGGGTGTGGTCCCTCCAAACAACAACAACAACAACAACAACAACAATGAACAGGGTGTGGTCCCTCCAAACAACAACAACAACAACAACAACAACAACAACAATGAAAAACAAATCAAAGTTCAGGTTTAAAAAAATTTGTCAATTATATTATTCTTCAGGAATTGCCATATTTCATGCCTCCTGAGTAGATGAAGAGCTACCAGTAGAATCAGGACTGCTTGATTTCTTGTTCTCATCACGAGAGTACTCTAAAAGTGTTGAAGAAAGGCACTTTCCTATGGTCCTATTGGGTCGGCTTCACTTCCACACCATTAAAGTTACAGGAAAATGCTGTGTTCCCATTGGCTTAGACCTGTGCTTCACCCCACTCATTGAAAATGGGGAAATCGTTATGGGATGAGCTTTTCTTGATTAGGTTATACCCAGGGTCCATCTGGATGTGGAGTGAATTCTTCAGATTGCATTTCTCTGACAGATGGCAGAGGGGTTAAATGGCTTTTGGACAGTCAATTAAAATGTCAATCTCAATATAAAACCTAAACTCATCATTTCTATTCTTTCCCCTCAACCCAGATCTCACATGTATTTTCTATTTTGACTAATGGTTCCACCTTTAGCTTAACAACTTTAATAGAAACTAGAGTTGTCCTTGACTTTCTCTCTGTTGCCCCCACTCAGTGATTCGCTCAGTCTCCAAGACCTAGCACTTTCATCATCTGTGACCCTCTCTCATAGATTATCTACCATCAGCCTCTCAAACAGCTTTCTAATTGACTTCTTTTCCTCAGTCCTTGCACCCTCCAATTTACCTTACTGCAGCCACCAGAACAAGTTTTCTAAAATGCAAATCTGATCTTTTTTTTTTGTCACCCCTTATTCTTAAACCCTTTGCTGATTTTATATCATTTACAGGAGAAAATTTAACCTCTCCCCAGGTGGTTGGGGTCTAAAGTAGGATTTAGAAAGCTTTATCTTAGCAACAAAGGGACCACAGCTAATACTGGAACACAGTGTTTGAGTTAAACAGAACATGATTTAGAGTGCATGCTTATGTTTAGGGACCTTTAGAGAGGGTAGGCCATGTAGGCAGTGAGTCATATATAATGGGGAGGCATGGTGAATTGGACTAAAGTTTGGGTTGATGGCTTTCTCTGTCTCTAAGTGTATTCTTTCACAGAGATACATCTACCTATGCTCAGGGCTTACTTCTGGTTCTGCACTCAGGGATCACTTCTAAAGGTGTTAGGGGGACCATTGGTAGAACCAGATATCAAACCTGGGTCAACCTTATACAAGATAAGTGCTCTAATCACTGTACTATCTCTCTGGCCCCTATGTTCTGCTTCATAAGGAGATTTGGTGAAGAATTTAGAGACAGGGCTGGGTTTAAATTATGGCATCATTCCTTGTCACTGTGGGCAGATAGTTTAATTTCCTAATTTGGGTACCTTACACTGTAAAGAAGAAAATAATGTTACCTGCCTCTAGGATTTGAGCTGACATATACTTAAAGTGCTCAACTCATGAGAATAAACTGATGCAGCTCATAAAAATAGCTATTATTTGTGTTGATTATTTATTTATCTATATATTTTTGTTTTTTTGGTCTATACGTGGTGATGCTCAGGGGTTACTACTGACTCTGTACTTAGGAATTACTCTCAGCAGTGCTTGGAGAACCAAATGTGATGCTAGGTATTTAACATGGGTTGGCCATGGGTGAAACAAATGTCTTGTCTTTACTCTGACATCATTTGTTACTTAGTTTAAATGAA
>PVKC010011337.1:0-24827 GCA_004027635.1 Crocidura indochinensis
TTACCTTCAGTTCTTAACCCATTAGGTACCAAGTCTGACCTCCTGCCCCAGGTCCTAAGCGAAAGTCTCAGCCCCACATCTCATCCCCCAGCAAGAAGCTACAACCCAAACACTTGCTGACTCATGCTTTGTGGCCCTTCTTCTCAACTCCTCCCACAAATTTGGACTGTGGCATGAGACCAGACTCTGCTTCAGAAGGACCCCCAGTGCAATAACTCTACCCCCAGTGCAATAAGATCCCTTTCCATTGCAAATCATTTCAAGAACAGGGTGTGTGATGAAAATGTGCCCTGAATTCCAGTCCCCACAAGAATATCTCAAAAGACTTAATGGAGAAGCCTATAATTCCTTTATATGTTTAATGCCTCTATAATGCTACCTCTTGGTCAGTTTATTCCCAAATGTAAGATAGTCTTTTACATAACTTTTTTCTTTAATTACTTTTAATTCATTTTGATTTATTTCTTCTAATGTTTATATATATATATATATATATATATATATATATATATATATATATATTCTTTTTAATCTTCTTTAATTTCACTGGCTTTGGTTTTGGCTCTGCTTGGTACAAAAACCTACAAGAAAAAGTCTGGCCTGGGATAAACAACAGGTTAAAACAAGGCACAGAGATAGTGTAGCCTGACATTCTTACCCCTGATTGCACCAGCAATATAATATAGCACCATTCCTTTATGCAAAGGCTTACTAAAAAAGGGAAAATTTTATGTATAGAAACAAGCAATTATCTACTATGGAAAAGAACTCATACATTTTATAATACAGGGTCACCTCCCACCCTGAATATGTGGCATGTGGACTCAATTTACACTCCAAGTGATCAGACAGTGACCATCCAATCCCAAACCCTAGATCTCATACATAAAACATACAGCGTTCTCTGCAACAGCATCTGGAACCAAACTTCCCCAGGAAATCCTTAATACTGCCCTGGCACCAACATGTGCCAGTTTTGTTATAAAACCCTGACAACGAGGAAATGGCAACAATTTGCTCTAAGAGCAGGTTGTCTTAGCTTATCACCTAACAGTAAGAAATCAGAAAACATGTCATTCTTTGATCTGTGCAAAAACCAAGATCTCTAACTACAGAAGAATGACTTTGACAACCATGACTGGGCAGAACTTACCCTAGGACCAATAAGAAAGATCCTATCCTAGGTTTCCGCCTAGAATTTGTACGATAACCAAGATCTCAAATTCCAGAGATCTGACTGTGACAACTGCGACTGAGCAGAACTTCTGGAAGCATAATAAAACACTCTATTAAGGCTTCATCCTAGGATCAGTGCAAAAACCAAGACCAACAATTACAGAAGACTGATTAAAACAACAGTGATAAAACAAAACTTCTAGAGCCATAAAGAAAGACTCTATCCTAGGTTTTATCCTATAATTAGTGCAAATACCAAGAACTCTAGTTACGGAGGCCTGATTTTATCATCCACAGCTGAGCAGAAAGTTTTCTGGCAACATAAAAAGATCTTGGGGTGTGAAAAAGAGCATGTATGAAGCCTGTAGTTATTCCTATGACAATATGCTTCAAGGGTGGAGAATCCCTGTATCTCTTAGGCCAAGGGAATTGCCTTTCTAATCTCCCCAATATTTACTGTGCCTATGCAAAAAAAAAAAAAAAGAAAAAGAAAAAGAAAGAAAGAAAGAAAGAAAGAAAGAAAGAAAGAAAGAAAGAAAGAAAGAAAGAAAGAAAGAAAGAAAGAAAGAAAGAAAGAAAAGCACATTTTTGTTTTTCTTCATTTTTTTCTTTTTATTTCATGCTCATGGTTATTGTTTGGTTGTTGTCTTTATTGCTATAGTGCTTTTTTGTAGCCACTGGTTTTGGGAATTTTTTGTTTGATTTTTGTTTTGTTGTTGTTTTGTTTGTTTTTGTTTATTTCTGTTTTTGTATTATTTTGTCTTTCTGTTATGTATTTTTTCTTTTTTCCCTTTCTTCTTTTAAATAACCTTTTAAATAGGATATCTATAACCTATAGACAAACTCCTCCTGGTTTTTTATTTCCTCCAAACAGAACCACATAACTTGAATAATTTTGTTCTGCCTAATAAATTGAGGAAAAAAAGAATGGATAGTACCAAGACCAAACAGGCGTCTGAACATTGAGTGGAAATAAAATAATGATCAGACTTAAACACCAAATCCAAAGTCAACTACAAATGAATTGATACCCATTCTACAACTAGCTAATCACAGAGGGGACCACTTATACTAGTAACCCGGGGGGCATAGAAGGGGAATATGGGAAGCATGCTGGGAACAGGGGTGGAGGGAAGACACCACTGGTGGTGGGAATTCCCCTAATTTAATGTCATTATGTACCTAAAATATTACATGAAAGATTTGTAACCACTTTGGTCACAATAAAAATTATTGAAATATAAAAAAATAGAACATGTATATTTTATGCTAAAATTTCTTAGAAAGCTTGTCTTCTGAAATGTGAGCATTATAACCAGTTGGGTGGAAGAGAAACAAATGGGGGAAGGGTAGTATTAGGCTGAATGTTCATATTTCCAAAACACTCAGATTCTGTTACATGTGTGCCATTAATTCAAGACTGCTGTGTATATAGCAAACATATATTATTTGAACCATATAATGCCTCTAGATGTTTAAAGAAATGCCCTACCTATGTTAAATTTAGAAGAGTGAACTATCACTTTGTAAATATCATTTTTACTAAAATTGATGGAAAATACTTTCTTGGGAATGGGCCTGTAAAATCACCTCTGTGCACAGTGTGCTATCCTGCTAAGTTGTTTGAAGAGGTGGAATGAAAAGAATTGCAAAAGGTAATGTGCTATTGTATTTGTTCATACAACAACTTTTTTAAACAATCATGCATTTTGTTTTGCTACTTATAGTGTATATGGGAACATAATATTTGTAAATATCTGTCTCTAGGACAAAGTGATTTTTAAAGTGATACAGCCTTCTAAGAAGCTCTGGGAAGGTTGGTAGAAATAGTAGTACTCTTAAGTAAAATTAGGATGAGGGTGGTGTCATTCATTTGCTTAAAGAAGATAGATTTCCTGGAGTGTAGTAGTGATTTTCCCTTTGAAAAGGAGGTGATAGGCCAAATAATCTTAAGAACCTCTGTTCTAGGTTTTAAATGAGTTGTCAGTATATTGTAAAAAAGTAAAATTAGCACCTTTGAGAATGTTATTGTTATAGGAAGGCTTTCTGTACATTTTTTGAGAATGTTACTGTTACAGGAAGGCTTATAGGAATGACTTTTGGATATGAATTAGTTCACCTCTAAGTACCATGTATAACAGTACTTACTTACTAGGTTGGGCTAGTGATGGAGAAAAATAATTAATAAGGGAAAAGATTAGGTCAAAACGTTCATATTTAGAAGATACCTCAAAATATAACCATTGTTATTGAGCAGTTTGAATTCAATAGCATTATGTGCATTGCAGATGAGTTCTTATATAAAGTATCTAGTCTTTTTTAAGTGCTGAATGTAGTATAATATAATGTATAAAACTAATATAGTATAACACTAGTATAATGCTTCTTGTATATAACTTTAAGAGGTTGGTAGAAAATATCCTTAGAAATAAATTATTAAACCATCTCTTCAAACTGTATATACTCTACCTGTTCACTGGCCTAAGGGAGATGGAGGAGAAGAAATTGCAGGAGTGGTTTTCTGGTGTTTAGTAAAAATTTTCAGCTTATGTTTTCATTTTGTTGTTGGTTTTTTTTTTAGTGTGTGTGTGTATAGATACTTCACTCAGTAGTGCTGAAAGTCAGAATATGGCTGGTTTATGCAGTTCTGGGAATAGACTGCAGGTGCTCTATCACTTAAACCTTATCCCCAACACCTCAATATAGTCTATTTGAATTTCTTGGATTTGTCAGTCTCAACTCTAAAAAAGTCAATTAAAATAATACCTGCCCTGGTTTGATTAGGACTGTCCCAGTTTTAGAATTGAAAACTCCACCTCCTGAGATTAGTGCCAGTCACAAAGCACATCAGATATTGATCATACTAGTTTGCCTAGAATCCTCTTCAGGTCGAGAAAAGTATTCCTCCTAGCCTGAGAATCATATTATCTCTCTAATCCAGTAAATTTTTCCCTTTCTAGAAGAATGGAATTGAAGAGGGTGAGAAGTGGTTATTTGACACTTATCCTTGGGGATGGTTGGGCACTCCACTTCAACATAGAAGTTTTAGGGAAAAATGATAAGAGGAATCAGTCAACGTGTGCCAATTTCTGACTTTAGTCCCTTTGGGAAGAACAGAGTGACAGAAGAGATTCTGGCTTGCTTGCAAATGCAAATCATTACACTGGATTTATGTTGCTAGTAATTTGTAGTTAATAATAAATTTATGGTATTTGTAAATGATTTAATTTTTATTTTTCCTAATTTTGAGAACGTTTATGAAGGTTCTCAGTAACTGCATTCATACACACATATAGAGCACAGATGTAGTAAAGTTTAACTTTGGATGGTTACACACACAAAAAAAAAACCTGTGGGCTCTTCTCTGTCCACACCACTCAAGAGTATCATAGAAAATCCAAAGAAGGGGCCCGGGAGATAGCATGGAGGTAAGGTGTCTGCCTTTCATGCTAAAGGTCATCGGTTCGAATCCCGGTGCCCCATATGGTCCCCCGTGCCTGCCAGGAGCAATTTCTGAGCATGGAGCCAGGAGTAACCCCTGAGCACTGCCGAGTGTGACCCAAAAACAACAACAACAACAACAACAAAAATCCAAAGATATATGTATATAAATAAATTACTAACGGTCATAGTGGATTTTGCAATATTACTAGAATTAGGGTCAATATAAACAGATTGCATTTTTTCTTTTTTTTTTGTTTTGTTTTTGGGTCACACCTGGTGGCATCAGGGGTTACTCCTGGATCTATGCTCAGAAATCGCCCCTGGCAGGCTCGTAGGACCATGTAGGATGCCGGGATTTGAACCACCGTCCTTCTGTATAGAAGGCAAACGCCTTGCCTCCATGCTATCTCGCCGGCTCAACAAATTGCATTTTTGTGTATCATCAACAATTAATTGCACATACAAACTTTACAATAATACTCATAACATCAGAAACTAGGAAGAGGAAAGAACATAACTAGAAATACAATTAATTAGAAATGTTAAGACAATCTTCACTGGAAGAGACTTATTTATGGAAATTCCCAAGTGAGTCCTTGGAGGTCCAGAGACTATTGGCAACTCTTGGCCACCTAAGTTGTCATTAAGCAAGAGCCAGAGGATGTAATAATGCTTGGGCTCTGTGTTTTTGAATTATCTTGGCTGCCTTAGCAGTACTAGGATCCTACAGGGCCACACTGAGTAGTGTTTTGGGAGTCTGGGCAGAGCACAATGCCCAGATTGAGAATATGCTAGCTGTGTATATCCTAACTTTTGTACCACCTGGACCCTATAAGAAATTCTTAATTTTTAACATGTATTAGAATTACCTAGAGTGTTTATTAAAACCCAAAGGCTCCTTAACCCAAAAGTTTCTGATTACCATGTGGAATTAAAGTGTTTGCATAACCATTTTTTTCAGATGATATAGATGTAATTTGCCTATGAATTAAACTCTGAGTAACATATTTTCTAAATTTCCCACTTTCTATCTACCTACCATTCAAACTTGGGGTCCTGAAAGTTCTGGTTTTTATACCCTCCTAAGACATATAAAAACAATACACATACCTATGTGCCCTGATGGTTCCTAAATTTCTATCTGAAGTTCAGAGCTTTGTTGCAAGTTACTGTTCATGTAACTTTGAATTACTGTTTATATCTATGCCTGCCTCTGGAAGAAGCCTAATCTCTGCATACCATGTGGCCAAACTAAGCTCGCTTTTATCTCCATGAATCCACCATTTCCGAAATGATTCATTTTTTTCCTAGTGAGTAACTCCTCAAACCTATCTGGCTGCTACATAAAAAACTGTAGCTCAATATTTTATGCTGCATCCTCTCCAATCTTTCACTTTTACCACAATTTTGGATTGATGATAAGAACCTGGCTATGCTCAAAGCTGTCACCCCCTTATTGAGATTGTGGGTTTTATTTAATCACAACTCAGAACAGATACAAGAGCCATTTAAGGATTATAGTGCAATAATAATAATTACAAATAAACTCGTGTATTTAGCCAAATATTGACATTAAAGTTAGCAATTATCATTGATTTTCATTTATCTGTCCAGAAGAGTTAGAATGTCTGTAGAGTAATCCCTTTCTCTGGTTGTTGGTCTCTTGCAGGGATGGAGAATCTGTTTTTATCCAACCATCATTGGATATTTGTAACATCATTTGAAGCTCCTTATAGTACAGAGAAATGAGTCATGGGCAGCAAGATAGAAACATAATTCTGTCCTGTAATGTACTGGGGCCAGATTAGATGATTTCATGGGCCATATATGCTCCACAACTGGCCATCCATCTTCCTGTTTTACTGGAAAGAGAGAGTCTATGCCTTTGAGTGTTCTGTGGAAGTAAACAGCTAGAGTAGAGTGTGGAATAAAAACAACTGAGGCATGTTTGTTCAGTCACCTTTATCTTTGACTTTCTAATTTAGTAAGGTGTTTCTATTCTTGGAAGAAAGCATTGAGAGGTCATCGGAAATGTTCCTTTAACATCTTTTTACCCAGGGAGTGGAATGGAAGGTCCTTATCTTCATGAGAACATAGGAGAGGATAAGTATCTTGCCACCCCAACAGCCATACGTATTTATAAATGAGTCAATGGCCTGTTCTGAACCTCAGTTTCTCCAAATTTTAATATAGCCAGTAGAACAAAGGATATGAAGATCTTCCAAGCTTTCATATTTGATTAAATTCTATGAATATGGAAAGGCTGTGCTCCTACAGGTTTTCCAACTGAGAGCCTGCAGGTAATTTGTCATTTAATTACTCTATGAGAAGTTGGCAGCTCAGCCTTCTCCAGGGGCCTAGAGGATGAATCAATGATGATCAGTGTGGTTTGAATCCTACATGGATGGAAAATAAAAAGAGTCAAACACAATACAATATCGTGTCTTGGAAAAACAAGAATAATTTTAATATTTTATTCATTAGTTTTCCTATGATTACATCTGGAATCTACTGTGGATTCATTATTACATTGGGGGTGGCTAGAATCATAGAACCCAGTATGCCAGCAAAGTCACACTGTAACAAAGAAATTAAATTATGGATACAACCAAACTTTAATAAAAAACAAAGTAATCAAGAGTGAAAAAATTATAAGGGGTGGAGTATATAATCATAACTAGAGCTACAGAGAAAGGAAGGGTTACAACATATATCCCTGCTAGGAAGGGATATAACATACAGGGTTTCTTCGAGGAGATATCAGTATAACTAGCACTTGGGAGATATAAAACCTCTAGGACTACAGAGATTATCTAAGAAGGGGTTTTTCAAGAGAGAAAATGTGACTTTAACCAGTAAATATGGGGCTAAGAAATCAGTCTATTTGGCTTTAAGAATGACATAGAGGTGAAGAATTGTCATACATAAGAAAAAAATGTCTTATCACTAAAGAAAATACCCTGTATTTATTTCCAGTTAGTCCTTCCCACTCCACAGCAATTTCTAATATGATTTTGATCACCTTAGCTGAATTTATCTACTTTTTTGGTTTAATTATTTTCTTTTATATAAATTTATAATACTCGTGATATAACATACATTAATGGATATTTTTAATATCTTGAAAAATGAATAAAGGCGTTGTGCCACCCATTTCAAACTATACTACATAGCTATAATAATCAAAACAGCATGGTATTGAAACTAAAATAGACAAACTGGTCAATGTAATAGAATTGAAAAATAAATCTAAATTCTAAGATAAATGGATATTTAATTTATTACAATGGAACCAAGAGCACATGAAGCAATTGAAGTCTTTTCAAGAAAATGTGCTGATAAAACTGTATAGTTACATGCAAAAATGAAATTGGATCTCTATCTCACACTGTACACAAAAGTTATTCTAATAGATGTTAGACCAGAAACCATGAGATACACTTAAGAAAATACATGCAAAATATTCCATGATATTAATGTCAATGATACCAGGGGGTAAAAAGGAGAAGGTAATAAATGTGATTGCATCAAAATTTAAAAAGTTTATACTGTGGGGCCCGGGAGATAGCATGGAGGTAAGGCGTTTGCCTTTCATGCAAAAGGTCATCGGTTCGAATACGGTGCCCCATATGGTCCCCCGTGCCTGCCAGGAGCAATTTCTGAGCATGGAGCCAGGAGTAACCCCCTGAGCACTGCCGGGTGTGACCCCCCCAAAAAAAGTTTATACTGTAAAATAAATTATACTCTAATCTAGTGTATTGAGAGGAGAGAAGAAAATAAATCAAGGGGGTGAGTAAGAAGAGGTGGATGAGAAGTAATAAAGAACATAAATTAAAGGCATTGGGTACATCAGACAGTATGTTCAAGACACAGCAATACTAGTGAAATCAGGAGGTCCAAACCATAACAACCAAAACTTAAAAATGTTTCTGTGGAAGAAGCAGACTGAGTGAGTTGTGGAGGAGGGAAGAGAACTTAAGGACATAGGTGGAGGGAAGTTGACACTGATGGTGGAGTTGGTGCTGGAACATAGTAAATCATGTATGTTGTAACAAAATTAAATATGAAATATATTCTGATACTGAGTGGGAGAATATTTTTATATATCACATATCTGACAAAGGAGTAATGTGAGTAAAATGTTCAACACTAAAATAATACAACTCCATTAAAGAATGGGAGAAGAATATAACAGATTCTTAATCAAAAAAGGCTTTCAGATTTCCAACAGGCATTATCACTTCTCAGGGAACTGCAAGAAACAATGCCAATGAGCTATCACCTCACACCAGTGACAATGGCATACTTCAGAAATCCCAGAAACACATGCTTTGGTAGAAATGTGGAGATAGCTTCCTTCACATACTATTGGCCAAATAATGGAGAACAAATTTATATCAACAATGACAAATAAATCAATACATAATCTGTGATATATAGATATATAGTGACATATATACAAAATGCAACGGAAAATTCAGCTATAAAAAGGTGAAAATTACCAGGAATAATCTCTGAGCACGGAGTTAGGAGAAGCCCTCAGAACAGGTGGGTATGGCTCAAGAACAAAACCAAAAACAACACTGCTCTCCCAACAAAATATTTAAAAATAAATAAATATATGAAAATTACCTTTTGTGATAACATGATAAAACTAGAAGTAATTTTTTTTTTTTTTGGTTTTTGGGTCACACCCGGCAGTGCTCAGGGGTTACTCCTGGCTCCATGCTCAGAAATTGCTCCTGGCAGGCACGGGGGACCATATGGGGCACTGGGATTTGAACCGATGACCTTTTTGCATGAAAGGCAAACGCCTTACCTCCATGCTATCTCCTGGCCCCCTAGAAGTAATTTTTAAGGTAAAATATGTCAGAAAAAAAGACAAATACTGAATGATTATTTTTGTGTGGAATTTTAAAAAAGCAGGAGTGGGGATGGGGTGGGGGGTAAAAATAAAACAAATGAAAAAAGTCTATAAAAGCTAGCCTTTGGTCCTTGCAGGACTGAACCGAATCAAAGTGATATGTAGTGACACAGGGAAGAGTGCTGAGTAGGTGCTGTGAACTGTAGTGGAAGGATATTGGGAACTGGGTTGTAGATGTGGTATAGTAACATACAATTAAAAAGGTATGAAATTGAACAGTAAAATGAATAGCTTTTTATATGAAATTATCTCAGTAAGTGAAATAAAACAAAATAAAAGCGAGAAAAACTAGATTTATTATTAAATAATATTCTGTTAAATGGATACACCACCCACACCACTAGCATACTAGTCCCCCTTGGTAAGTATTTTGAATTGTTTTAATTTTAGCTTAATCTTTACTTCTATTAAAAAAAAGGTTATTAACATTGGTTTCAAAGGCTTTTTGGCAGATCTATATTTTTAAATTTTCATGTAAATACTAAGGAGTAAAATATTATATCCACGGGGTCTGATTAATGCTCAAAGAAAACATTTCCAAAGTCCTTTCTAGCTGAAATTTTCTCTGCATTTCCAAAGTAACTGGACAGACAGCATTTTTTAGCAGAACTATTCCCTATTTCTGGGTTCTTCTTATCACAGGCACCAATGATTAAACCTGGAAAACAACTCTAAAATTAGGTCTGTTTGCAACCTGCGTCCAGCTGTTATGCTTAGCATTGAACCTCCCTCTGAATAAAACTCACTCCATGAATATTCAAAATAATTGGAGTTGCTTCTTTGAAGAGTGTCTGAGTCCAAGCTTCAGTCCCTCTAACTGGGCCTATTTTGTGTGAGTGATAAGCAGGATATTTATGTATAACCAGTCAGCTTTGAGCAAGCATTTTTATTTGGCCCTGAACACCAAAGAGCCCTGATAAATTGACATAGGGAGTGGAGCAGGGGGGACCCTTACTGCAGCCTGAGCTTTCCACAAATCTGTATTTGTCCTTCATGTTTATTGTTTCTTAAGTAAAGTCTTAGAATAGGACGTTTCTTAAAGGTCATGGCTAGTTTATAAATATGTTGCAAATAAAGAAATGGAGATAGAGGAATGACAATCTGAGAAATTTCTAGCCATGCAGAGGTCTTCCAGTATATATCCTCTCCAAGTGTTTTACAAGTTGTTTCTCTGTGATGCACTGCCAGTCCATGAACATTGATGCTTCTGTCCATACCTAAATTCAATGTCAGGAGGTTGAAGGGTAGCTTACACAATACTAGCATGGCAATGGGGTGTGTGTACTTCAGTGGGCTCTCATGGTAGATGTTATACTAAATAAACCTCTAAATAACACTGCATGCTTCCAGGGCTGCAGTTCTTCAGTGATGGCTCCTATTGTTTACCTAGATTTCCCCAAATTACATCTTGGGCAGTCAAACATGGAGTGTATGTGTCTTTGAGTCTCAAAATTTGTGATTCAATTTTACTTTTGTGTCCAAAGCCTTTTATTTGTAACTCAAAAACACAGATGGAGTCTTGAAATATACCTGGCTCAAAAGTTAGAGGATTGGGGGGCTGGAGAAATAGCACAGTGGTAGAGCATTTGCCTTGCTTGCAGGAAAGTTAGTGGTTCAAATCTAGGCATCCCATATGGTTCCCCAAGCCTTTCAGGAGCGACTTCTGAGTGCAGAGCCAGGAGTAACCCCTTAGAACCACCGGATGTGACCCAAAAATCAAAAAAAAATTAATTAGAGGATTCAACATTTGATGGAGCATGATCTATATGGGCAACTAACACTAAGTTTGTTGACTTTCCCTAAGACAGTTAGAAAATGTCCATTTCCCTAAAAAAAAGAAAAATGTCTGTTTCCTTCTAGCATTGATTAGGATCTTGAAGAATTTGTTGCTTTATTTGAAGTTTATTTTTTATTCTTTTTATGTATTTTGAGGCCACAAATGGTGGTGCCCAGGAGTCATTCCCAGCTCTGTACTCAGGAATTACTCCCAGTTGTGTTCAGGAGACCATATCTAGGTATCAAATCTCGATCAGTCACATGTAGAGCAAATGCATTACCCACTTTACTATGCATCTGGTCTCTATTAAGCTTTCTTAAGCTCCTTCTCTTTTTTGCTTAAGAAGTGCAACATGGGTAAGTGCTGCCCAAAATAACTCATATTCATTATGTTTTTATATTGAATTAATTTTTTATCATTGCACATTCAAAAACCTTTTACTGTTGCCAAGTTTTAATGACCTGAACATTCACTTACTTGACCCACATAGGCTTGTGGTTTACTATTGAAGAAGCAATTTTTTAGTAGTCCTTTCAAGAGAGAAATGGGAGAAGAATAGCCAGAATATATTCAATTCATGCAGAAATAAGTTTCTAGGTAAGTTCTGAAAGTCCAGTCAGAGAATTCTCTGGCCCAGATTTGTGTTTCCCAGAATAGCTGGTGTCAAATATGTATTCTCGTGTGTCTCACTTGGTCCTTTCTCAGTCATTTTTCCTTCCTTCACTTATCAGGATGTCATCAGGTAGTGGTCAAAGTAGAAGATGTAAAATTTTCTTTAATGTTGATATTGCTTGCTTGTCTTTATAAAAAGTTTTGTTCTAGATAGTCAGTGTCTCCCTTAATAGTGTGGGTCAAGTCCTAGCCCCATACTAAAGCCTATTTTCACACTTTTTCATGAAACTCAAAGGGCTATTATGCATGATTAGTGTCACTTTCAAACTTTGTGATGGACCATATTGGAAGAAAAGTGGCCAATGGTTAAAGCACAGAATGAATTCACCCAAATTATAAGAAGATTCAGAACCAGAGAGAAGATACAAGAGTTAAACTTTCTTTACATGCAAACAATTCAGGTTCAATTCCCAGCACCATATGGTCTCCAGAACACTATTAAGAATGATCCCTGAGCACAGAGTAAATGTAAACCCTAAATACCACCAGATGTCGACTAGCATCCCTCAAACTACTAATTAAAAAAAAAGAAGGCCAATTTTGTTGATGACAGTAAGATTCTGGAACCACAGAGAGTGTGCAGGCCTAGCTGAATCCCAACTCCAGCTATAGATATATAAACTGAAAGTCACATGAAGGTGTGCCATTGTTATCAGAACCAGGGATCCTCATGTGACTACTTCGATCCATATAGCTTGGTATGTCCCTGTGGGCAAAGTCATACATATGACAACCCAGTGTCTGCTCCTCAAGATAATTTTATCCTTTAAGTTAAACGTTGTCATGCATTAGAGTCAGAAAATTGCACTCTTCACTGAATAATTTCTATGCTGAAAGAAAGCCAGATAATGTGATGAACTAAAAGCAACAGCAACATTAATGCAGCTGGTCATGAAAAATCACGTGAATGCTAACAGCTGCCACCTGAATCAGTTCCTGATGCTACATACTCAATAGTTTGAACTGAAGGAAGACCTTGCCTTGGTTCCCCAAAAGATATGCTCTTGAAAATATGGCTTATCTGTTCCTGGAAGGAAGAATGAAATAAGCTATAAAGGGGCTGCTTGAGTTAGATGACCAGGGAACTCAGGGATAAGATAATGCTTTAGAAAGCAGGATACTCACCTTTGTTATGCTTTAGATGTCTTTACTCATTCATTTTTTCCAAAGAAATGTCAGATTCCTAGGGCCAGAGACAGTACAGTAGGTAAGGAACTTTCCTTGCATGTAACTCGCACAGTTTGATCTGTGTCAATACATATGATCTCTAGAGTCCCTGACTGCAGAAATGTCAGCCTCCAATTTTCAATGGATGAACATTGATTCCTAAGGTGGTTTTAAAAATTAAATAAACTATTTAATGGAATCACCACGACATACACAAAATTGTTCATTTTGAGTTTTAGTTGCACAATGTCTAACATTCTTCATCAGTGCACATTTACTACCACTAATGTCTCCATTTACCCTCTTATCCTTCCCATAGGCTCCCCCTTGCTTGCATCTATGGCAGAAATTCCCCCGTTCACTCTTTCACTCTTTCTCCCTCCTCTCTTTCTCTTAGATACTGGATTTGCAATATTGTTACTGAGGGATCTCTCTCTCTCTCTCTCTCTCTCTCTCTCACACACACACACACACAAAACATACATACACACATATATGTGTCCCAGAGAGACAACTGCCTCCAACCTTCAGTTCTCAATATTCACCAAGTCCATTTTCATGCTCATGCCAAGCCTGGAATCAGGGCAGGCAGCAGGGACATTGCATAAGAAACAGAGTCATGGGAGAAAGTGCATAAGGAACAGGGGTCTGAGCAGCCTCTTGAATCTTACTGAACCAGCCAAACCAAGTTGAACTGTTTTCCCTACCACTTTTATTAGCTAGAGTTAAAAGAACAAAAGTTAATCAACTGAGGGGCAGGGTTGACTTAGTTTAGGGTACTTATGTAATTAAACCTAGGTGGATCCTTAATCAAGCCTGAATGGGATTTTAGAATTCAAAAATGGTGTGAGGAGGAAAAGAAAAACAAGGAGTGGGCACACATCACAAGAACAAGAACAATCAATGTTGGCGGGGTTGAGGAGAGAAAGGAACTCTCATTTACTACTGGTGGGAATGTCATCTAGTCCAGCCCTTATGAAAAACAATATGGAGATCCCTCCCTCCAAAAAAAACCTGGCAATTGAGCTCCCATTTGATGCAGCTATACCACTCCTAAGTATATATCCTAGGAACACAAAAATCCAATACAAAAATCCCTTCCTCACACCTATTTTCATCGCAGCACTCTTTACAATAGCCAGATTCTGGAAACAACCAAGATGCCCTTCAACAGATGAATGGCTAAAGAAACTGTGGTACATATACACAATGGAATATTATTCAGCTATCAAGAGAGTTGAAGTCATGAAATTCTCCTATACACCATTGTACATGGAATCTATTATGCTGAGTTAAATTAGTCAGAGGGAGAGAGAACGACATGGAATAGTCTTACTCATCTTGAGTTTTAAGAAAATTAAAGACTTTGAAATAATTCCCAGAGTTGAGGCCCGGATAAAGGCTCAAGATATGAAGCTCACCACAAAGTGGTGAGTGCTGTTTGAGAAATAACTATGATGAGAACTAGCATAATAATGTCAGTGAGTGAGGGATGTAGAAAGCCTGTCTTAAATACAGGTGGGGGGGTGAGAAAGGGAAGAGATGAGGGCATTGGTAATAGGAAGGTTGCACGGGTGAATGGGGGGTGTTTTCGTTATGACTAAAACCAAACTACAACTATGTTTGTAATCATGGTATTTAAAGAAATTTAATAAAAAAGAATCAAATACAGGTGTCTACACATACTATAATATATATATACATATATACATATATATTTCCTACAAATGTCTAAATCTCTCCCTCTGACTCATTTCACTCAGCATAATACTCTCTATATTCATCCCTATATAAGCAAGTTTAATTACTTCATCTTTCTAACATTTGTGTAGTAGTCCATTGTGTAATGTATCATAGTTGTGTTTTTTTAAATCTACTCATTTGTTCTCAGGCTCTTGGATTATTGTCAGATTCTGACTGTTGTAGATAAAATACAGTGTTGCAATGAACACTAAAGTTAAGATGCCTTTTCTGTATTGTGTTTTTGAGCACCTAGGATATATTCCCAGGAGTGGTATGAGCTAAAGAAAATTTAGGTTTCTGAAGAAAGTCCATATTGTTTTCTGAAAAGGCTAAATCAGTCAATATTGCCATCAGCAGCGAATGAGAGTACTTTCTCCACTCAGTTGCACCAGCACTAGCAGATCTTATTCTTTGTGATGTGTGCCAGAATCTCTGTGTGTGCATACATGTGAATGTACAAGGGTGCATGAACTTGTAGAGTTTGGAAAAACATGGATAAAGACCAACTAATTACTTAGGAGATGGCAAGATACTGCAGGTTGTAGAGAATACTTAGAATGCAACTGATCCAGATTCAAATCCTCAGAACTACCTATGGTAATCCAAGAACCCTCAGGAGTGATCTCTGAGCTCAGATCTAGGAGTAAATTTAGAGATATAACAGGAGTAGCCTCAAAACAAAAATATCCATCACTTAAAATCACAGGCAGATGAGTCAAAGGTAGAGGTGATGGAGCAAGAAAGTACTTCAGAAATGGTATGTATTTAGTAATGTATTCCATTTTCTGAATCATAATTCTAGATATTATCTTCTAGTAGAAAATCATAAAATCATACCCAAATAAGCTCAAGTTCCTTATTGATTTTCTGTCTCTTCAATAGTGACTTATTTGGAGTACAGTGTAGCAAAACATTTATCTAAGAAAACAGAAAACAAGAAACAATCTCCTCAAGTCCCAAGGTAATGAAATCATTAATTCACTGAGACACACAAATTTATTCTTACCAAAGAACAAATTATTAAAGATATGTTGCACATATCAGTTGGGTAAGAACTAGCTGGCAATTTCATAACATAGAGTTTAGAGAAGGTAGAAGCAGTTCTACAATCATTCTTTGCCATTCTTTTTAACCCATCCAGGAGTGCTCGCAGATAATGAATATGTTTTGCACCAATACTCTGATATATTTAAGATTCTTCTTTTTTCCTCATTATTTTCCTTTCCTCCAGATTAAAACAAACTATACATGTTTTTAATGTTAAAGTTTCCTGTTAAAGTATAACATATCAAAAACATAAATTACAGATACATAATTTTAAAAAAATTCTTCTTAGTCTTCTTCATATATCTATCCAAATTAATATACATTACCTAGAATATTATCAGTTGCTTAGAAATTTACTTATGTCATTTCACTATCAGTCTTGTCCAAAGGATATTATGATTCATTATTCTTATTCCCCATGCTATGGATTAGCTTTATCTAATTTTGAATTTTTTAGAAGTGATATCATAAAGCATGTTATTTTCTGTGTCTGACATTCTGTTCAACATTGAGGAATTTATCCATTACTGTGCATTTTAGTAGTAGTAAGAAATTAGTGGTAGTTGAAATTTCATAGTTGAATATGTATCTCTGAAATATTATTACTTATTCATGTAATAGATATTGGAATGGTTTCCATTTTTAAGGTATGCATCTTTTCCACTTTGGTAGATAATGCCCAACTCTTCTAAAAAGGTTGTACAATGGGGACCAGAGGGAAAGTACAATGGGTAGAGCATTTGACTTACATGTGACCACCTCAGGTTCGATCCCTGGCATCTCATATGGTCTCTCAAGCACGCCAGAAGTGATTTCTGAGTGCAGAGCCAGGAGTAGCCCTTGAGCATCCGGTGTGGCCCCCAAACAAAATAAAACAAACAAACAAACAAAAAAGGTTGTACAATTTACATTTCTATGAGCAGTACAAGAGCATTAATTATTCCACATCTTTATTGTTGACATTTAAATCATTTTTTATTTTAGGCTATCTGGTAACTTGCCTGGTAGTTTAAAGTCTAATTACTTGATTACCAATAATTTTAAATATATGCTAGCCATTTAAACTGCTTCTCTTTTTAAAAGCACTTGTTCAAACATTTTGTCTAGTTTTCTACCTCCATTTTTCTTATTTAGTTGTATGTTCTATACTTCTATACTGTTCTTCACCAGGTATAAATCATGAAAATAGTTTTAGCATATTGACTTGCCATTCTACTCTATTAATTTTGTCAGTTAAATTAAATTCTTCATTTTATACTAAATTCTCCTCAAACCTAACACAGGAAAGTTTAATGGTCTAATTACTAGAGGAATAAGGAGGTCACAGAAAGAATGTGGGCTCGTGGGTACAGACAGGAATGTGTGACTTCTTTGAGTGAGACCATGTGAGTGGCTACTATGATTCCTGCATTTTCACAGGGCTGGTTGAGGCAGAAATTGGAGCTCACCTAGTGGAACGAGGTTGGAGGAAATCAGAGATTTATGGAGTTTCCCTGCCCTTTAGTGTCCAGTGAACAGCAGCTGGAGCAGCTGGCGGAATGTGGTCTTTCTCTGGGGGTAGGAAGCAGGCAGAAGTCTAAAGTTTTTCAATTTATTGATAATTTAAGTTTAGTGTTTTGGTCTTGCCTTGTTTAAAAAAACCCTCTCCTGGTCAAAATTTATGAAGTTAGTACTTTTTATTATGTTCTAGAAGCTTTATTATTTTACCTTCCCTACTTAAATTTGTTGATCCATGTGGATTGAGATTTCTACTTTATACGAGATAGAGGCTCATACTTGCTTTTTCCCCATGAGTATCCAGTAGTTTACCTCTCATTAATGAGAAAACTGACTTCCCACACTATTGTGCAGAGCCATATCTTAATGAAGTAATTATAGGTGGATAATTTTATGGGTTCTCTATTATTATTTTAATCCTTATTTTAATATCATACTATCCTAATGACCATAGGTATATAAAAATTTTATCTTTGAGAATATAATTATTTTTGTAGATATTCTTAACCCTTTTGATTTTGTATAAACTTCATATTTGCTAATCTTTTCACATATTTGCAGTACTTCTTAAGGCTTTCAATAACATTCTGTTGGACATATAAATCAAATTGAGCAAAATTAGTGTTTTTATAATACTGAAATTTAAGTCCATAAATAGTGTGTCTTTTCATTTTTCAAGTCTACTTTACTTTATCTTCATAATAATCAATAGTTTTATAGATAGAGGTGTCTCAAATCTTCTGTTAGCTTTTGTTATAAGTAGTAAACTTAAAAATTGTTTTCTGATGACAGCACTCAGGAGGAAGAACTGTTTAAGTCTCAACCCTGGTAAAGCCTCAGAAGTTGCACCCAGTCCTCAACCACTGCCCAACCAATGACCCAACTTCACCATTTCACTGTTGATCTCTGCAGACACACCTAATCAAACAAAAATCCAGGTATACCACATTTGGGCTGAGTAGTCTAGGATCTTCTCAGGATGAATGTGGTCAGCCTCCCTCTACCTATATCCTTCCATATTTTTTGAAGTTCTGGAAGCCACAGACAACTGCCACCATGTCAGCCTCAGAACATGGGATTCTTGGAACATACTTTCTAAACTTACTTTCTAAAACCATATAGCCACATACATGGTTATATGACACCTCCAAAATTTTTCAATACTGGCATCATAGTAGGAATACACCAAATCAGATGTCAAAATAGAATTGAAGCCACTTAAGGTTAACAAACAAAACTAATAAATACAGAATGATCAACTAGAAACAAAGTTTAATAAGCTTTCAGACAATGACTTAGTAACCCTACAGTGAGCTATAAAAAGTTTCACAAGTTTTCTTTTGAGAAAGTTTTCTAGATCACATCATTATCACTCAGTTGTAAATAAGCACTATAAAGTAAATTATTTTGTGCCTGCCACCGGGTGGGGCACACTTAGAGTGGGTATGAATAAGGAACAATGATGGAGGGCATATTACACTGGTGGTGGGAGTGGTGTTGGAACATAGAATAGGCACAGAATCAAAGAAATGATCAGGTTCACACTTAGGTAAACAAAATACAGTACGAAGTCACAGTTTTGAATGCTGTCTCTTCTCCTCACTACAAGCTCCTAAAGTCTAACCCAAATACCAAAAAATAGAATGATTATTCATAGAACAATCAATTGTCATATTCAGTTTTAGTGTTTCCAACAGGGCAATTTTTCTTAACTGCATCAGCTTGTTTAGCTTTTAGATGGCTGCCTGGACACACCATTTAAACTTTTATATATGAATAATTTAAAAGAAAAAATCCAGCATGGTTAGCAGTAATCAGCTCTGCATCAGATTCCTTAATGATGGTTGTTCTTTTCTCATGCCCTTCAGACTCAAGAAAGTTCATCTGCATATGCAATACAGACTCAGTAAACAAGGATAATTTAAATCTCTTAGTGACTCGATGGAGGCCATATAGAATTGTTTCATCTGGCATTGTTATCATTTTAAATAAAATAATTTCATGATAAGATAAATCCTTGAGAGGTTGATTCAGTGAGATTCAGTAAGATCTCCTAGGCTTATGTTGACCTATACTTTGTTTATTAAATGATTCATGGATATGGTGCAAGGATGGAAGATTATGCATAGCTCTAATTGGCATCATTCATATATTCTGGTGGTCTAAAACTCAAGAGACTCAAATAGGAGTCTTCAACTAGTGACTGGAAATTTTAAACCCACTGGACACAGTAATATAAATAGCAATGACAGACTAGAGATAAAGAAGTAGTTTGAATCTCAACCTAAGTCAGCAAAAGTTGAGGGTTAAAAAAAGGCCAGAGAAATTCATATTTAGTCAGTACAAGGGGATTTCCTTCCTGATCAACTTGATATTGACCCTGGAGAAGATTGTAATTCCTCTGGTTGCCAATAGGTCGAAGTAATATGACTGGGGGAGTTGTATGTTTTGATAGAACTTAGGTAATATCTATTGAGGAGGAGGAGGATTCTAAATATGTGATAAAATCAAAAATAGGATTTCTACTATAGACTTTAGCCCAAATCTGACGATCAATGTCAGATTCCAGATCTAAAGCCATGGGTGGACTCAAGCAGTTTTTAGGCAGCAGAGACCCACTGTCTGTTTACTGAGCTGTGGAGTAAGTTAGTGATAATTCTCAGAGAAGCAGGATCAGAATTCTCTGAGCTCATAAATGATCCAGGGCCAGAGACTATCAGAGCCTATGTGGCCTCAGCAGTGGAGCAATGAAGTAGTGGGAGAATAACCAGGCAGCTCTTGTAGATGAGAGAAAAAGGCTACCAGCTAATAATATAGGTCCTAAAATTAGAATATGGAAGCTTAAGCTTCTTGTAGATGTTCATGTACATGAAGAAGGCAAAAAAAATACATGTTGAAGATAGTGAAATAATACAACAGGTAGGATACTTGCCTTATGCTCAGCTGACACTGATTTGATCTCCAGTATTTTACCACCAACAGTAATTTCTGAGTGCAGAACAAGGATTAATCCCTGAGAACCATTAGGTGTGGCCCAAAAATAAATAAACAAAAAGAATGTGCTTTTGAGATTACTGAATTTGGTCTGCAAAGGGAAACTATGGTTTCATTAAATGCTGGCATTAAAATTTCACAAAGTAGACTGAACACAGCATTTATTCCTATTCAGCAGAAGTATATTGAATGCCTACCATGAATAAAGGCAGAGTGATATGGAACATGTAATTACAAAGTAAATGGTACAGAGGAAAAGCATGTTAGGGAAGAAGAGTAGATAAAAATTACTTCCAAGGTAAAAAAAAGAGAGACTTATGTGTGTATATGTATACAAAAATTGGGGTATTCCGGTTGAAAAAATATAAAAAAAAAACATTCTGAGAAGTTTAACACAAATGTAGATTACAGAAAGAGTTTGTGGAAAGAGACTAAATGATCAAGAACTGGATACTGGAGAGCCTCAGAGCCTTATGAATGAAGCATTTAATCCAATTAGTTGAGTCAAAGAACACAAAGTACTATACACAAGGAAGTAATATGACCATCTTGAGGCTTAAAATGTGGCTTGTTGAGTGTAGACTCAGTTCTAATAGCAGTCATCAGCTGCAGCTTGTCTGGAAAGTACTACTTCACCCTGGCCTACTGATTCAGAACAAGAAAAGAACAGAGTTCTATAACTAAACACACTTCCAAATTCCCAATGATTATTCTCTGACACAGATCTGAAGGACTCAAGGGTTTAGTAAGAAAACTACTCTGATAATTTGAGGGGAAGATAAAGAAGTGCTGAACCCAACTGATGGCTGAAGGGATGTAAAACAGTATACTTGAGGTAGGTTAGAACATATGGCTCCTTAGCTGAATTACTTGTGTCTCCTTCAAGGATATAGCAGTGTGGCATCTAGGTATGCAAAGCTATTCAGAGTTGACTGTCCATCCTATCATAGCCACATACTACACTGAACTGGCCAACCCCATGGAATGACTTCTAATCAATAACATGCCTGAATAACTACAACTTTCAGTTCTGACTAACTTTTCAGAATCCGAAATATCTTGCGACATTTTTTCCAGCCTAATCCTCATATCACCTAGACTTTGTATTGATGAAATTTTTCTTAATACTTAATAATAACATTTGTTACTACATTTTCTGTTATCAAAATTTTTAAGATGATTGAACTGGCTGAAAATCACCAAGATAATTACAACCAAAACTTTGTGTCACTTCTTGTCAGCATGCTCTGAAAATCATTCCCAAGATCCTAAGGCACTGGTTATCATCCTTCAGTTGACACTGGAAAAATAATACTCTGGATGAGAAACACGGAGTCACTATTTGGTGATTCTGTCTTTCAAAAAGGAAAATACAGTTCTTCCCAAAGGGTCTCTAAATCACTTTTGGAGGTAGATTAACCAAGGACTCTAGAGAACACAATATAATCTACTAAATCATGAAAGAGATACAGACAACTGTTAGAGAGCTTGAGATAAAAGGGTTAAAGGCCCTGGGGTCTCTCAGCCCCTTTGTCTTTGAGCTGCTCCAAGCTCTGACACCTCTTTCTATAGGATCTCTATCCTCAGTGAGACAGCAAGCAGATAGCCTTTCAATTCTGCTTCACAGAAATGAACATCTCTATCCAAGAGATTCTGGGACCATAGAACCACTAGAATGCTCTTGTCTTCTAGGAGCTTATGATCTGGTGGATTAGGAGCAGGAATATTGTCAGGCCTAGACTCTCCCTTGACCTACTTTGAAGGTGAACTTTAGGCACCATATGTCCAAGAAACTGGTGCTCAGTAAACATGGTAATCTTTCAGTCTCGCTGAGTGTATTTTTTCTTTTATTCTAGTTGGCTATTTTGTTCTCAGGATAGGACAGGACTCAAATAATTGGCTGGAACCTCTGACCCTTTTTTACACAACAGGTACCCTAATGCTGGTAATTACAAAGAACTCTACGAATAGAAAATAGGTGTGCTTTGGCCATTCTCCAAGTGCAAAGAAAATATCCCCCCTTTTTTTTCTTCACTCTATCACTGCTGCTGGCACTGAAAACAGTTCTCCAACCTGTTTTAGCCTTTAGAAAGCTCACAAGTATAAAATAAAGTGCATGCATGCACACAAACACAGGTTTGGAATGATCTTTGGTCCTGGAAAGTTAGAGGGAGAGTTTAAAGATGAGATGACATTTAAATTGGGTTTTGAAGGAAGGATAGGAGTTTTCCAAGTGAGAAAGGAGTAAAGTGATGTTCAGGGGTGTATTCAAAAGGAACCCTGTGATAGCTGATATAAAGGATAAATTGCGGAGTAGCTGATAAGAGCTGCACACTGAGGCTGGAAGATGGGCTATGGAGGAGACAGTGAGAAATGGTTCATGACTGCTTCTGCCTGTTCTCATGGAATTTGGTCAAGTTTGAGCCAATACCTCCCTGAAATCTATGCAGGCAACTGTAACTGAAGACAACCAGAAAGCTGTAGCCCCCACTCTGAAATCCCATGTAGCAAGAGGGGGTATTCCAGCACTTGAAGGAGTATAGGCTAGTAGGAGGGCACTTGAGAAGCGATTTTAAGAGATTAAGTGCATCCTTTATTAAGAGAAATGGTTACACCACTGTCTACTTGCTGTGAGTTTGCTTATGAGCCCCTTCTCTTTTTCTAGATGGAATGCAACATAGAACAACAATTATTTCTAAAATCCAAAATTGGCTTCTTTTCTGAAGGAAAATAAGCCTTGATTCAATTAATTTCTAACCCGGAGCCACAGTTAGACATCTGATAGAAAGAAGAATTGAGGGAGAGATAGTTGCCCTCTTTGATTCGTTTATTGTGGTCCAACTTAACCAATATTTATCAAGGGCCCGTTTGATCAAAGGCAGAGCCCTGGGTAGGGAGCTGCAGGCTGTTGAAGTGAAACTGCACCTTGTTCTGTGCCCTATAAGAGCCTGCAGTCTAACAGAGAGATGGAAGTAAATAAATGAGCTAATAAAGGGTACAGATAAACCAAGCAAAATGCTGAGAAAAATCAAGAAATGAGAAGAGCAATTTGGGGAGAAGGGGTCTATGGGCAGAGAAAACAGCTAAGTTCAAGCAAAATTCAGAGGAATAAAGGGAAAAGAAATGTTTAAGAAAGAGAAGGTGGGCCCGGGGAGATAGCACAGCGGTGTTTGCCTTGCAAGCAGCAGGTCCAGGACTTAAAGTGGTTGGTTCGAATCCCGGTGTCCCATATGGTCCCCATGCCTGCCAGGAGCTATTTCTGAGCAGACAGTCAGGAGTAACCCCTGAGCATCGCCGGGTGTGGCCCCAAAAAAACAAACAAAAGAAAAAAATAGAAAGAGGAGGTATATCAGTATTGTGGCATAAACACACTGACTAAGACATGGCTTGTAATACTCTCATTAATGTACTGTCATTTAATGAGTTGCTTAAGAAAAACCCATAGATTGGTCACATCAACATCATACATATGAAGAAATCAAGACTCAGGATAATGGCAAAACCAGCAGCTGCAGTTAAGTCTATGCCATGCATTCTGCTTGGATGTGTTATTTAATTTAATTCCCATGCACAAATAAAATTGACATTCATATCTCCATTTGCAGGTGAGGGAACTGAGACTCAGAGGCAAGTTAGTAAAAGAATTAGATTTTTTACTTAGACCTTTTGGTTTCAAAGTTTGTGTTTTATCTAAATCTCTTAGGAGGACTAAAGTAAAGAGTTCCAAGGAGTCTAAATGACTTGGTTCTGGATATAAACAAGAGCTTTGGAGAGTTTAAGTAGAGGCACAAACCATAGTCATAGCAAAGATTCAGGGATGCCAACTGGATAATTGGCCTGAGTGTCTGAAGAAACAGAACTGCCAGCAGAACATAAGGATAGTTGTGATAAGAGTTTTCTTAATAGCAGTGAGTAGGAGCTCGGCTAGGGATATCCTACACGTAGATGCTTTATAGTTATGTGTATTGCCCAGTCCATCTTTCTTCACTCCTACTACTCACTACTCAGGCCAGAACTCTGAGCCATGATTCTTCCCCCACTCTATGAAATTAGGATAATGACAGTGACTTTTGCTGGGTTTGCTCTGAACAGCAAATGAATCAATAACTATATCAGTACTAGGTTTGGCATCTATTAATCCTTCAGCAAATGCCAATGTGACTTAATATTATTAAGGTGTGTTCTCGCTCTTTCTTCTCTCCTGACGTGGCCAACAAACAAGTAAGACTGCAACTGCCCTGGGACCCACCCTCGGCAAGGACCGGCCCAACACACGTGGGGCCAAACCTGCCTGGTGATTGGGAGCCAGAGACTTTTAAAAGATGCCAACCATGCGCCTTGCTCCTTTCTCTTTCTTCTCTCCTGACGTGGCCAACAAACAAGTAA
>PVKC010011338.1:0-24762 GCA_004027635.1 Crocidura indochinensis
GCTGAGGACTATTCTGGACTATTCTGCGGAAAGAGCTGTAGCCTCTTGCCTTTTCTGCCTCTCCCTTCCAAACTGGAGGTGATGTCACCTTGCCTGGGCTAGGTGACTTTCTCCTGCTCTTGTGCAATGCTGTTCTATTCCTCTCCCTTCCTGCTTGTTAAGGAACATGCTAGGCACCGGCTGGCTTAGAATTCTAACAGCTTTTCTATCCCCGGAGTCATTACTGTCTTTAATTAAGCCATAAGACATTGCTGACAGCAAATCATCACTTCTTTTTGATGTGCCCGAAGTGTGTTTGGCTCAGAATAAAATGCCGAAGAAGGTGCCATTCTCTCCCTCGCAAGAGAGAATTGGTGAACCTTGTTGGGCTCTGCAGGACCCAGAGGAGGAGGCAGCTGGAAGATTTGTGGCAGGTTTTGCTCCACCTGGCCACCAAGAGGGAGTGATGGATAATCCCGCTGCAGGCGAAGCTTTTTCTGCAAAGATCTTTGGTTTTGGATGGAGACAAGATAGAAACCAGGTAACAGACTCTTCTGGGAAAGAATTAGGATTTTTTTTCTTCACCCAGGATTTTCTCTTTATTTTTTATTTTCATATAGGTCAGGGAAAACATGGAGCTGTCTGCAGTGTATCTGCTCACTTCCTAGTTGCTGTTTTTTTTTTAAGTCACTATTTAGACAACTTTTGTTGTTTAATAGGAAAACAAAGCATATAATGTACATTTAACATTTTAATGTACCTGTAAACTGATTTGGATCACTCAAAGATCTCCTACAAGCCAACACTTTCTTGACTAAGGTCTCCTATTTCTTCTTTCTCTAGTTGTTTTCCTTTTTGATCACTTTTTGGTAGCAATTTATTTTATTGCTATCTCTCACTGCTCTTCATCTCTTTAAATGTGACATATTATTGGGAAATAATATATTTTAAAATATGGAGGGCACTGATTTGATAAATCCCTTATAAGCTGTTAAATTAGTAAGATTTTACAATAGCTAATGACTGGCCCCTAACACCTTGGTGAGCACAGAGAAACAGGTCATTGTGGTTTGGTTCCTTGTGCTATGCCTTGTGTTTGTATAGGGTAGGACAATATTTCTCTCCTTGCCCCTCCTTAAAGTCAGTGTAGATTTTCTTCCCTTTCATCTAAATGATTCATCACTCATTTAAAGGACATTAAGAAATTTAAAAATTATTAAGTCTACCACCAAAACCAAGGATGGGTTTGTCTAGAAAACTTGACTCGCTAACCCAGAAGAAGTTGGAAGACAGAAAGATGAAGGTGGGAGAGACATGACAGGAACTAAGGCATTTGCTTTGCATGCGGTCGATCCTTTGTGATCCTCACCATCACAAAGGGTCCTAAGATCACCAAGAGTGATCCCTGAACACAGAGCCAGGAGTAAATTCTAAGCACAGCCATGTGTGTCCTGAAAGAAATAATAATATTAAAAAGAACCAACCATCCAGTCTGTGTCAAGTGATCAATTTGACTTTTCCAATCGTTCCTGACAACACTGTACCACAGATCTCAGATGCATGTGATGATACTTGTCGATTATAATTTCCTCCCTGGTCTATGCAGGAGCAGAGATAAGATCTGAAACAGCCCCAAACATATAGAATCAAGAAGATTTAGTGATGGAGGGCAGGCAGGAGGGAAACGATGAAATATGAATAATGAACTGCTCAGTTACGAGCCATTTCTTAAAACTTTCATAAGAGCATCATTTCTCCTGCCATGCAGAGATGTACAAGATTCATTTTGGGGCAGGACCCAGTCAGGAAGTGTGTGATTTATAATGAACAAGAAGGAAGACATGTAGTCCCAGAAGCCCTTGTGAAGCCCTCCAGAAATCATGGCCCCCATACAGGTACAAAGGTGCATTCCCTCCTACCCTTCTCCCCGTTTCTTTACCTGCCATGTGCATGGTCTGAACCTATTGATTGCTCCATGATGGTGCACAGAGGGCACCTCCAACCTCTCTAGAGTTCATTTTAACAGGCTCTGTCACCAATTTGGCTAGTTGAGTGCCAGCCCCATTACAAGTACAGCATAAAGTAAGTCAGATACATTTATGTGTGTGTGCTTATCTGCTTTTACAGTGCTTCTATTTTAATATTTAGAGCCATACTGGGCTGTGCTCTGGAGTCACTTCTGGTCTTTTCAGGGATCTATAGACAGATGTTAGTGCCCCTCACTGAATTTGAGATAGCCATGTGCTATCAAATGCCTTTCCCTTATACTATCTTTTTAGGCTTTCCAGAGCATCTAAAAGTTGTGTTTACAAAATGATCTCTCTTGGAAATGGGATATAAAGAAACAAAGGAGAGGAATAATGAATGCCTAAAGGCAACAGAAATTTAGAACATCTTTAATGGGAAGCTTACTGCAGAGGAGAGAAGGTGGAGAATGAGGTGTGGGAGGGAAGGACTGGGACTCAGGAACAAATGGTGGTAGGAAGGGGACCTAGATGAGGGTGTGGTAGTGGAATGTGTTATGCATGAAGCCTTATCATTAACAGTAGTGTAACCCTAAGGCCTAAAATAAATGTATTGTATATTATAGTTTTTCAAGTGTGCAATTGTATTATGCCTAAGAATACAGCGTGCAGACTTAAATTACATGTGACACAGAGACATGATGTGGCCACTGGGAAAATGGTGCCAATCACTCCAGGCTTCCTACCCAAATTTTAAATTGCAGAACAGAAACAACACCTTAAAGATGCAGGGTACAAAAAATGGAGCATCCTAAAATGAGGGCAGTCTGCACTGGGGTCTAGTGGAAATCTTGCCAGACGTTTCCCAGGACACATTCATCCTGCTTTGCTCCCTAATCTGCTAGCAATGGGAATGATTCCAGGCCCAGGCAGAACCTCTGCCACACACAGGCCTGAAGGCAGAAGATGGACCTGAGGACAGAGTCCAAGGATGGAACTTCTGGAATGTTGTGCCAGTATCAATGGATGGATGGATCCCTCCAGAGTCCCAGCACTGGACCTCCCATGAAGCAAGATGAAAGAAAGAGGGTAGAGTCACAACCTTTTACCCAATGTGGGGCCTGGTGCCTGGGATTATTCACCTGGCTGAGGGACTAAGACTTCCTGTCAGTGTTCTGAAAGTGGACCAATCCCTGAGTTGCAGGAATCTGGAGAATTGCATGAATTGCTTAAGGCTTATCTATTCAGAGGACTAAGAAACTCAGCTTCATTGTACAGTTCAAGTTCGTGGATCTGGTTTCTTCCCTACATCCAGGCTTCTCCTTTAACCCAGATACCAAGTAACTCCACCTACTGTGAATACAACATTCTGGTTTGGTCCTTGTGCTGCCTGCCAGTCATCAGCCCACAATGGCCTGGTCTTGTCCATACACCCTTTTCTCTCCATGGTCCACATTCCTACTCTAAAACCTGTTCTCTGAAACTCTGACACTCTTTCCTCATGCTGGAGCTGCTGCTTCATAATCTCTCACTGGATCTCTCTGGGGCTGGACCCTGGAGGCTTCCTGTTCCCTCAGTTTTTCTTAGACTCTGGCCACAGCCACATGTGCTAATGCACCTCTCTATCCCATCATATGTTTGGATATAGGTGAACAGGCAAAGAGCGAATTGCCTGGCAGGGAGCTTCCTCTCACTTCCTCTCCATCCCACTATGTAATAATTTATCTATATTTCATCCAATGATCTATCTTGATTGGAGACCTTTTCTGCCAATGAGATTTAAAACGACCAGTTGCCCGAACACTCCACTCACCCATTGCCCCTCTTCCACCCCCATTATGAGGCTTTCATTTTTCCTCCCTTCTTTCAATGTTTTATTTAGGCAGGGTGAATTACACAGCTCTCAGTAATAGTCTCAGACACGCAAGGCTCCAACTCCAATCCTACCACCAGTGACAGTGTTCCTCCACCAGTGTCCCTGGGTTTCCTCTCACCCCCCAGCTTACCTCCTTAACAAGTGGTCCATATTGTTGTTCGGTCTCATGCTTGAAAAAATGTTTTCCTCAGCTCTCTCACTTAGTCAAAGGTTCTTGCCCCTTGCCATTATGCTATAATACTCCCAGATCACCTCCTTTTCCTTTTTCTTTATTCCCCACACTGGGCAGTGCTTAAGCATTAGTCCTGTGTCTACACTTCAGAACCAGGGTGGACTCAGGGGACCATATGAGATGCTGGGGATTGAACATGGGAGTTCCACTTGCAAGGGAAGAGACCCAGCCATTATGCCATCGCTCTGGCCCGAGACAGATTTTCTCATCCCTCCAAATCCATCTCCCCTTCTCCACCCATTTGTGTGCTTTGGGTCAAGGTTTTTGATATCATTTTTGATACCTTCCATTCCCTTGTCCTGTTACTGTCCATGTCACAGATAAGTGAGACCATCTGACACTTGTCCTTCCTTTGACTTACTTCACCTGAGTTTACTTGCATCTGGGCTGCAGCAGACTGCAGGCTGCCAGCCTCATCCTTGTTACAATTAGCGGTACCATCTGGGTCCTTCATTCTGTGCATCCTCATGTCCCAGCTTCTTCTTTTCCAAACACAAGCCTGCTAGTTTGTACGGGGAAAAGCATTCCTGGGGAGAGAACTTCTGGAAAAGATGCATAAAGGCAATCTCCAAATGCTAAGGAACATTATTGTGTTTTGGGTAGCTCTGCTCAGCTGCTGAGAAGAGAAGCCTTGGGTTTGGGCAAGCCGTGGTATAAACATGTTCTGCTGGGAGACCTTATCTATTAACTAGCCATGGCTGGGAGAAGGCCTGGCTTGACTCTTGGCGGCAGCATGAGCTTTGCAGTCCAGGGAGTCAGTACATTTCCTGTTTCCCTGGCTGGGAGCCTCTGTTAGGACTCATGAGTTTTGGAAATAGTCTTTCTGCAGAGCGAAGACCAAGGGAAGTCATTTGAGTCCACTCCTGTATATGTGGATCATAAACCCACACACATCCAAGGCCAACACCTCACCCTCCAGCCCAGTGCCCCAGGAAATGGCCTAGCCAAGACATCACAAATGAGCTGAGAAAACTCAGACCCTTCAGAATTGCTGGGAAGAAGCCAGCCCAGAGGAGTGAGTGGGCTGTGGAGCCAGGGGTCCAGTGTGATACGGAACTGGTCAGAAGAATGACCTTAAGCAGTGGCTGAATGTCACTTGTCTCCCTGGGTCCACTTCACACATCTGTCAGAGATGCATTCTCATCTCAGGGAGGGGGCCCTGAGAATTAATTAATAAGTGATTGTAAATTACTTAGCAGTCCGGAGAGGAAAAGCATTCACTGAGTGTGAGGAATGGTGATTAGCGAGCAAGTCAGAGGACTCAGAGCTGTAATGACTTTGGGGAAACTGTGGGAATGCCTGCTGTGGTCTTTCTGGAGCTGGACAGGGCTGGATGCCTTGGTTATTCCAACTTCTCAAGCCAGGCTCCCCTCCTCCCCTGTCACGCCTGGTTACATACAGCAAAAAAGGCATTTCAACTCTCTGAGGTAGGAATAGGGCTTTCTTGGGGTGCTGGGAGTTGACACTGGGAGGCCAATGATCAGAGAGGATGATTTTTGATCCCTGTGGTAATGAAAGACATTCTGGGAACATGACCCTCTGTCAGAAGCTTCAACTTAGGAATCCTCCCGTCTACTGTGGTAGAATCCTACCAAGGATTCTTTCCAGCAACCTCACTTCACTCTCTCCCATTTTCACAACATTATTATGTAAGGTCCAAATTTGAGATCCATCCCACAAAAATTACCAAAGAGGCAAACAGCACTGCAATAGGCATGGGAGTTTATTTACCAGCATGCTGGGATCACCCCTATTAGGCTACGGTAATAGAAGCTCTCAGGCTCCTTTTATAGGGTTACACAGGTTTCAAACCATCACAGTTAACCTTTAAGTTGATTGGCTCTTGCCTAGGATGTTTCCTTTTATGGTTAGATACCTAGAGTGGTATATTGTGGTTTATGGGGCTTTGGGGGTCTGCATTAGCTGAAGTAGCAGAGGAGTGGCTTGGGTGTCCACTGGGGACCCATAACTTTGTCCACCCACAGGCCCCTGACTGTTTTGGTACCTGCCCTTAAAGTTCTTTAAGCTGGCTGTTCTGGCCTACTCTTTATTCCTTAAAACTTGGAGTCCGTCATGGGTTTACAGCAAAGCTAGGTTACAGTAAATTCTAAATCAAACTTTATATATCCTAACAACTAAAGCAATCTATAGATGTTTACACAATTCACAATCACTTTTCTTCCTGTACGATCCTGTTTCTCCATTAGAACATGACTTTAGTGCCACTCATGAGTGGATGAGGCCATTTCTCTGCCTTAGGATCAGGAGTTGGGAGTGGGGGTTAAAATTATAAGCTGACAATTCTGAGTCTGGGTATCAAGAGGGTTTGCCATTTGCATTTATGTTCTTGGGACGTGCCTACCTCTGTAGGTACACAGTTCTGGGTCAGTGACAGGAGGATGAGAGACATACATTTCTGTTTCCTGTTGTAATCAGCCATCAGTCACCCCAGGTTCCTACAGAGTCCAGCAGAGCCCAGGGAGATAACCACAGGGGTGGGAGAGAGAGAGAGAGAGAGAGAGAGAGAGAGAGAGAGAGAGAGAGAGAGAGAGAGAGAAACATCAACTAGTCCAGAGAACTATGAGCTGAAAAAACAGATCTTGGTTGCAGATTTTACATTTAGGTAGTTTGTAAGACAGCTTAATATTCACTTGATATTGGCACTCTTCAAAAAAGAATCCCTTGTAGGGGTGAGAAGATGAAAGTGCTGTGGTACTGTGCTTTAGATGTAGGAAAACCAGATTTAGGTCCTGGCACTGGCGCTGCAAGTTTCCTTGAGTACTTCTGGGGGGACCCAAAATAAAATTCTCTTTTTGGAAAAGAAAGGGAGAGGTGACAAGGGGAAGGAAGAGGCCAAGGGAGGGCAGGAGAAGACAGAAGAGAGGAGAGCAGAGGAGGAGAGGAGAGGAAGTCTTGAATATGATCCAACCAATTAAGTCTCCAATCCCAGATGTTCTTCTAAGTCTTGCAATGATGCACCATGAACACTGTGGGGTATAACTCAAAAATCAGAAAAGAAAATTGTACTGCAAAATTAATGTACTACTCCCAGATACGTAAGTTGGGATCTTTCTTACTTTAAAGGGTCACATCTAACAGTGCTCTCTCTACTTTTGGTTTCTGCAGTGCTTGAAGCCAAGGCAGTGTCTGGGATTGAACCAGCATCAGACACACAAGAATCAAGTGCATTAACCCACATTCTGTCTCCAGTCCCTGTCAGTGGGAACAATTCCTGAGTGGTGCATTGGCTGTTTAGCATTTTGGCCAGTATCACTGTGGCTAGCTCAGGTGTCCTGTGCCTTGCTGATCACTCTCTTCTGTGTCTTGGGAGAGAGAAGGAACTCACTTCCTTCCAGTTCCCCACTTCATAAGGTTTTGGGTTATTTGGAGTCAACCAGAGGCCCTCGAGCAAGATGCAGCACAGGAGAGAGAAAGGAAGCACACTTCCAGCTCACTGTGGGCACAGCAAGGATGTGTTGCTACTTCAAGTGAGCCCCTGGAGCCATCCACCCAGCAGGCAGCTTTCCTGAACCCCAGCTGACACTGTCTGGGTTTCTGACCGAACACAAGCCATTGCTTCACTAACTTTGGCTCCCCAGGTCTTCTGAGGCTCTGTCTATGCGTCTAAATGAGAAGGTGATGAACACTCCCTGGTCTGACACATGTCCAGAGCTGAGTTTCCTAGGGAGGCTCCATTTGTATTTTTTAAGGTTACAGATTTATTATTATAAAGGGCACAATGCAGGAGCAACCAAATGCAAGGCATTACAACCTTAAGGCAAAAAAAAAAAAAAAAAAAGGCAAGGCAATTTAATTAACATTGAAGCACTGTAATTAGGCCTGAAATTACAGGCCCGAGCAGGAGTATGAGACCACTTATACAGGAAAATTGCAGACAGCATACCCACTTGTGGGGCGCAAAGGAGGCGAGCAAAAGGATGGAGCTTCCTGATTGGCTGTGTGGTGACAATCCATCAGTTGGGGGAAGGCACATCATGGTCCCTGTGGCATCCTCGCTGCTAGAAAGCTTTGTGTTCCATCTGAATATTTATTCATTGCTTCTGTGGCCCCAGCCCATTTGTGCTGAGGCAGCCAGGGTGGATTGGTTTTCTGGTCATCACTTCTGTTCTATGACTCATCTCTGCCCAGTTCCTAGAATGAGTCATTCAGAGCATTAGCCTCACCTGCTTCATCAACTGCAGTCATAGGTTGGTGGATTTTTTAATCAACGATAAATCCTTTTGTTTATTTGTTTGTTTTTGTTTTTTTTAGTGCCACACCTGGTGATACTCAGGGGTTGTTCCTATACCTGGCTATGCTCTTAGAAATCGCTCCTGGTTTGGGGGAACCATATGGGTTGCTGGGGATTGAATATTATTATATTATATATAATAATAAATATATTAATATATTTAATAAATGAATAAGTAATTATAAGTATATAAATAATGGGAATAATTTCTTGGGAGGGTGTTTCCAAATAGTGTGCAGAAGACTTGAGGCTTCTCCTCACCTTCTCACCAAATTGGGCTGGAGAGTCAATGAAAGGGCTGGAAGATGTAGTGCTATTGATAAATATCTGGGAACCTCGTGGTGCTGGAGGGCTCCAGAACTGCACTCAATGATGTTTGGGGACCCGGCAGTCCCTGGAGGTGGTGTCTGGGCACAGCTACCTGCAAGATTTGTGCTTTAACCTCTATACTGTTTGTCCTCCATGTGGGTTTTCTGGAAGAATTCAGGAGGCTTGTGGCATAATTAGTCCTTAGCTGTTTATAACACCCTTTCTAAGTGATTTTTTTCAACCCAAAGTTTCAGTAGGTGTCGAAGTGTTTTTGCTTTGAGCCACATCCAGCGATTTTTAGGGGTGACTCCTGGCTCTGCATTCAGGCTCTGTATCATCGCTCTTGGTGGTGCAAGGCTCTTTGCATGCAAGGCAAACTACTTTACCCACTGTACTATTGCTCCAACTCTGTTGTCTAAATTATTAAACTGGCCAAATTCTTTCAAGTCACCCCACTCTGCTCCATCACTTTCCTCTCAAATCGGATATATTAACTCATCTCAAGAGCTTATAAACAACTTCAGGGCCTAGGCCTGGGCCTCTCTCCTCTCTGATGGCTACACGTTCTGCTCTGGTTGTTCTTGTTGCAAAGGCTGTTTTCTAATAAGCAGGAACATTTTTTCTCAGGTGAGTTTCAACACAATTGCTGTGTTATTTCCCCGGGATTTGCCTTTGAAATCAACAAACAAGTCAAAACATTCCATTCCCTTACCCAGATCTCTATAGAATTGTATCAGAGCTCAAAATGTAAAGGCAGAGGGGCGGGGGCAAGAAATAGGGAAGAAGACAAAGCATCCACTCGTACAGTAGATGCTGCCTAAGATTCCACAAGGAATCCAGACAGACTTCAAAAAAAAAAAAAAGAATGGAAAATATTAATGTTTTGTTGTGAAATCTTGCGTAGATTTGGGCTTCTTAATTATTATTATTATTATTATTGGCTTTGGAATCACAAACAGTGGTACTCAGGAATTACTCCTGGCTCTGTACTTCGTATTGATTTTTCCCAGTGATGCTCAAGAATTTAGGCTGTGCTTTCAAGGATAAAATTAGGTCATCTCATGCAAGGCAAATTAATGCTTGACCCCCTTTACTGGCCCTCTAGGCTTTTATTTTTACACAGAAAAAATGTAAGCCTGAGCCAGGAGTCTCCCTAAAGGCTTGGGTCTGGGTTCCTCACAAAACATGGCACTTAACTGGTCTCAACAGTTGCATTCTACATGCAAATAAAATTGCCCATAAACATGTCCAGCTGACTGTTACCCAAGTATGAAGTGTTTGTTCCCTTTCTTCCTTAAATTATCATTCTGGAAGGGGCCCGCCTGGTCCTGGGATTCCATTCTGGATCTGCCTTCTGACTTCCTCTGGAGAAAAAAAAACTACTTTCTGAGCTTGTCATTTAGTCCTAAAGAAAAAAAATAGGGCTGGAGAGATAGTACAGCAGTAGGGTATTTGCCTTGCATGGACCCAGGTCAGATCCCCAGCATCCCATATGGTCCCCTGAGCTTGCCAGGAGCGATTTCTGAACACAGAGTCAGAAGTAACCCCTGAGCATCGCCGGGTATGCCCCCAAACCAATCAATCAATCAATCAATCAATCAACTGCTTAAAAAAAAGAAAAAATAACCATAACTAATCTTCTACTGGCCAGGTAGTTGTGAGGATGAGAAGGAAAAATTATGTATCAAAGACAGTGGCATGTAAAAGCAGTAAATGAACTATTACTTCATGCTTAGGAGGAAAGTTTATGTGATCTCTGTACCTCATTTTCATGGACAATATTTGGTTCCCCCTTATGCACAGCTTCCTGTGTCCTGTGATCTGCTCTGAGATTGGCTGCTTCTTTGGTCATTCAGACTCTGGGCTCCCCCAGAGCCTTTCCTTTTCTGCTCTTTGTTCCTTTGGTCTTTCCTTTGCTTCCATCCCTGTGAACTTGTGTGAGAACTGCTGCTTTTTCTGTCACTCATGTAGTACAAATGAGAGATCAAAGGGGGATTACCTGTCCGAAATCCTCTCCTGTCTTAGCCACTCTGCCCAAATCCTTATTGGCTGCCTGTTTCTCCCTTGCAGAGACTTAAATTAACCAACTGGATTAACTACATTACCTGGCACCCCTCTTCTCCCTCCATTGCCATTCTGTGGTCATTCTGTGGTCATAGAATGAGCTTAGCCTTCTGCATTGGAAACCTCGTAAAGCAAAAGATAATTTCCTGCATTGAAAAAATGGCGAGTCCAAGAAACAACCAGTGTGTCTAGGGCAGTACTGACACACTTTTTCCTCTAAAGAGGTAGAAAATAAGTCTCTTTGCTTGTGGGCTCAATACACTCTGCCACAATGAATTAGCTTGGCCCCAGTGGACTGGAAGTAGCCATGGGCAGAATGTCAATGAATGGACCTAATTGTGTTCCAATAAAACATAAGTTAGGAGAATAGGTAGCAGGCAGGATTGGACCCCTAGGCCATAGTTTGCCTTCCCTAAATGGAGGTTTGAGTCAAGCTCATGTCTCCAGGGACCCCAGAGAAGTGAGGAGAGGCTGATCTGGGCTCCTGGGCCCTGAAGGTTGAGGTTGATGTGAGCTTGGAAACCTCTGCCACAGGATGTGGGGCCATGACCTAAGAGTGGTAAGGAAAGGGAGGTTAACACTTCAAGATGAAGCAAAGGAACTGGAAGGATACTCCACAGTGTGCTGGTGATCCCTGTTGCTTTTAGCTTTGATTGATTTTGGAAAGACACTAGACTTGGTGCTTAGGGGTCACTCATAGTGGTGTGAGGGAGAACACATAGGTGTAGGGTAATGAATCTGGGGCTCCTGTTTGCAAAAATCTGTGCTTCAGTTCTCAGCTTCCACATTTCAATTTTCCCTGAGGGAAGGTGTGTGTGTGTGTGTGTGTGTGTGTGTGTGTGTGTGCGCACACACGCACACACACGCATGGACAGTACCCTGAGTGTGTAGATGTTTATGACTGTGTCTCTAAGTAGGCTTGTGTGCATGTGTGTCCTAGCATCTATCTGTGCTTTTATCTTGTATCTCTGCATGTGTCTGAGTACCAGCCTATCTATGTTCAATTATGTTCATGCACTATATGTTCATGCCCAAGTCTCTGTATAAATGAACCTGTGTGCATGGATATGATGTGTTATTGTTTCTGCATTTCTATATTTGCAAATGCTTGTGTCTATATAAGTATTTATGCATGATCATTTCTGTATGTGTGACATGGGTCATGCATGAGTCTGTATCTGTGCATGAGTATATTTCTATGTGTATATATCTATCTATATATTTCTATATATATGTGGAGAGTTTGCAGGGAAAGTATCCTGAATTGACTGAGCTAACCTCTCAAGGGCACTGAGTTTCCTTGAATCGGCAGAACGTTTTTCCTCTATCAGTGGTAAATGAAGTCTCAAGAGCTAAATTTATATCAGTTATGGAGAAATGAAAAAGGTGACATTTTTGCACACCTGAGCACTGTGATTATGTAAAATTTGTGTTTGCAATATGCATAGGAATAGTTAGGAGGAACAATATCAGGGAGATCCAGATTTGGGAGCTGGTGAAAAGCCAAAAGTTCAGAGCACCAAGTGGAAATATCATTTCATGCAGCTCTTGACTGATTCCAGAATTGGGCCAGTACAATAATATGCAAGACCCAGTATAAAATAAAAATGTAGGTCCTTTTCTGAAAGCAGGAGAAAGATGATAAAATATGAAGCCTTATTTTTCTTCCGTGTCCCTTTCTTCAACTCTTCCTAGCATTTAATATTTGCTCTTTAATGTTCTGCATAACAAAAAGTTAAGCACTTAATTATTAATGCGATTTTTATTGTTGATCCTTATATTGTGTAATGTCTCCTTTAAATGGAAATACAAGAGCTTTTAGCTCATATAATTACTGAAATGACATAAGGCATATTTTCCAGCATGCACATGCATATATATTTTATTCTTACCAGCAGAGTCGAAGAAGGCTGCACAAAAACTCACTCAGCTGTTTTAAATTTCATTTCTTGAAACATGCATATTCTCCACCTCTGGCTTACTGCTGAGTAGAAGGAGGGGAAAGGAAAAGGAATTAAGAGCTGCTGTCCTTTCCTGCTCTAAAATAATTGGCAGCAGAGGTTGACTACCAAAGAAAAGGAACAAGAAGAAAAGAAATGCAAGTCTTGTGTAGGGCTTTTCTAGGGTTACCCTGACCTCATACCTTTCCCGATTGGTAGGATAAGACCTTAATTTTGCAGGCCCTGTAGGGAAAAAAATCAAAGACTAGGGGTGGTAGGTCCACTTCGCCCCCATTCCACTCTGAGGTTCTTGGGGATGAGCCCCCAGATTCTGTGTTAGTATATACTGTGTGTATGTTCTCAGGCAGTGGGATGCAAATCTACCTTTCTGTGGTCCTCTCTTTTATGTGTTTTGTGTCCAGACTCTGAATTCCACAAAAGACAACCTCCTAATTGATGGGGAAAAAATGTGACTTCTAGGGGGAGTCCCAGAATTCCAGAAACCCCTGGGACTTTGCTCACACAGCCCAGGAATGCTGCAAGGGCAGAGGCCAACTTGCCCAAGGCAAAATGCTCTCCTAAGTAGCTTGATTTATGGGCCATATTTCTTGTCTCCATGCCTTTGTTCTCACTTGCAAAATACGTTTCCCAAACAAAATCTTTATTGAGATTAGGAGGCCAAAAGTTACTAAACCAAGTCCCAGGACCTTGTGCAAAGATGTGAGCTATATTTCGTGGTTGAGATCGCACCTCTGAGTGTTCTCTCCTATTCTCAATCTGGAGAAAGCGATGGGCAATCAAATCCAATCCCCAAAGAACTGGGGTCCAGAAAGGTGAAGCAATACTATTCAGAACAGGAACTCACTTGCCCAAACCTCAACCTCCTGCTGTCCCATTGCTACCTCAGCAACCCTATTTTCTAAATTCAGAAGCAGCAGGAAGTCTTAGGACACTCCTTAACTGTGAGTATACAGTGGGGCTGTCTTGTATTTCCTGAACCCAGTGGGGAAATGAAAGCTGAGTGATTGATTTCAGGCAATGGACAATGAGCAAGAAAATATTACAAGGGTCTGAATGCTTCTGTTCAGGACTCAGTGAGAAGCTTTCAATGCTCTGAGTTGGGTGGAGGACATGACTGGATGGGGGTGTGGAACATAGAAGGTGAGCTTGCACCTCAGGGGCACAGTTCTTAGATCTGGTCCAAGGCAAAATACTCTCCTAAGTAGCTTGATTTATGGGCCATATTTCTTGTCTCCCCGTCTCCATCAGATTTCATGATGCAACAAATCAGTCCCAAACATATTGTCTTAAAGTAGCTTTCCTCTGTTCGGTACAGGGTTGTGAAGCTAATTTGACAATTTTTCTTGGGGAGGTCATCTTAAGCAGTGCTCAGGGAACCTGGGGACCACTCTGAGATTATTCTGCCAATAGGACTGGATATTCCATGTGTCATGCTGTTAAGGCTTGGAAGCTGGGCACAAGCCCAGCCAATCCTTCCCCCAGAGTGCTCAAGGGCTTCTAGGGAGAAGAAATCTACCAAACACTAGCTTTGGAATTAGTGGCATGAATCTCGAGTATGAAAATTTGGGTATTGCATTAGATTCAGAGAGCTGGACTGGTCAGGAAGGCCCGGGAGAGATAGACTAGCAAGTTTATTCTTGTCCAGCAGGGAAATAAGGTGGTGATGGGTATGATAAGAAGATCTGGTGGGATTCAGAGGAAGGATCCCAGCAGGGTAAGCTAAGTGAAGCCCTGAAGTTATGCACCATGGCTTCCCCTTTAACCCTGTCCCTCTTCCCACTAACTGCATGCTTCAAGTTCTAGAAGTCCCTGCACAATAGTGGCTCACCCAGGTTTTGATGAAGCTTCTACTTTCCTGGGTCCACTGTAGCAGTCAACAGCCTCCCCTCTCTCAGCCCAGCACTCTGCTCGCTCACTGTTAGGTACTGAAATTGTCCAGTAGATGACATTCTGCTCTTGGGGTGGGGTGTGTCTATTTGCAGATAGAGCTTCAAATGCATAGTTAATCTTGAAGCTTGAAATATAAAACCTCACACTTTTTTTTATTAATTTTTTTAATTTTTAATTATGAGAACAAAGATGCAAAGAAAGAGGGCAAGGTAAAGTTACAGTGGAAGGACAATCATCTATAAACAGAATTCTCAGTAGTTCCATTGCTGATAACTTAACTTTGAACTTCCAGCCAAAGAACATTAAGAAAAATAAAACAGAGCCCATGTACAATTACTTTGTCCCTCAAGTCCCCAGATTGTAGTACATAATATTTCTTAGCAGCACACAAAGCAATCTAAAGAGATAAAACTTATGTAACTCCTATTGAAGGTAAAGTACTTTTTTACATTTCCATGCACATGCATATTAGTTTAAGTTAACCTCAAAAGTTTAAGTGGGTAAAAACGGTGTTAGAGTGGTAATTATTGTTTGCATAGGCCCACCAAAATATGAGGGACACGGAAAGGAAAAGCCTTGGCCTAAATACAAGGAAATCCTATCCCTGAAGTTTCCATGGCATAAGACCAACTCTAGGCTCCAGGCAAACTAATTTGTCCAATTCAGGTCATTGTCTGTAGTGCCAATACACTTTTACTTTTCACACAGTCTCTGTTGTTGGTATCATGTTTCTGTATTAAAGATCCTGGAATCTGCATATCCTACATTTCAGTCAGGTTGGTGCAGAGAGTCCTCTCATTTCACCTCACAATTAAAGGGCAATGTGTCCTGTAAGCAGGTCGTTGTTGTTGTCAAGACTTCTTAGTGTTAAGTGAAATCTCTTTTGAGCAGGTCGATGCCAGAGCATCTTCCCTGGTAGAGGATTGCTTCCAGGTGTTAAAACCTCACACTTTTAATGGAATGTGCCTATTTAAGGGTAAGAGAGGGGCCAGAGAGATAGTACATTACATAAGGCATAACAAGGAAAGCTGAAAATATATATACACTATTTTACACTTTTAGATATATACCATAATATAAATATACATAAATTCACATCTATGTGCACACATATTTGTATGTGTGTATATACATATACACAGTAATAGCCTGTACACATTTTATACACATGTATCTGAAGCATGACAAGTAATCATAGAACTGTTAAAATAGGGGCCTGGGAGATAGCATGGAGGTAAGGCGTTTGCCTTTCATGCAAAAGGTCATCAGTTCGAATTCCGGTGCCCCATATGGTCCCCCGTGCCTGCCAGGAGCAATTTCTGAGCATGGAGCCAGGAGTAACCCCTGAGCACTGCCGGGTGTGACCCAAAAACCAAAAAAACAAAAAAACAAACAAACAAACAAACAAAAAGAACTGTTAAAATAGTAAAATAAATGGAAACATTCCAATGTTCATGGAGAAGAGAAACAAATTGTGTGTCTCTATAATGGAACTCCACATAATAGCAGAAAGGAGTGAAGTAAAACTTTTGGATCAATATAAATTTATTTCTCAAACATAGAATCAATCCAAAGAGAGCAATTTGCAAATGCTTATTTTCAGTATGATATCTGCATGAAAGTTTTATACATGCAAGTGTTTTAAGGTTGGGAACAGGAAGAGAGAGAAAGAGAAATAATGCAAATAAAATGATCCATATCTCCTTCCTCCTTTAAACCATGGAAATCTTCCATTTGGTAGAAAGGAGGGAGAGGGGGAAATAGCAGAATCCTAGAATAAGGTTTAACTTTGTTGGCAGTGAGTTATCGCCTTCAGTTGGGTGATGAGTTGTGATTATCCATGCTATTTTACATGTCTCCAACATTGGCAATAAATAGTTGCAGCACTTTTATTTTTATTTTTTTGGTCATACCTGGTGGTGCTCAAGGGTTAGTCTTGGCTCTGCACTCAGAAATCGCTCCAGGTAGGCATGGGGGACCACATGGGATGCCGGAATTTGAACCACTGTCTTTGCTACTGCTATGCTATCTCTCCGGTCTTTGCAGCACCTTTAGATACTAGCCCACCTGTGTGTCCTTCCATAGACACACAGGATTGATCTAATGCAGTTATGGTAATTCGATTCTATTTCTTCAACTCCCTTTAAACATACCTTATTTTCAAAAATAAGATGAAATCATCTGTAAATAATGGTTCGGGAAAACTTTTTGCTGAGGCTATGATGTCTGAGATGGTGGCATTTTATGCCATGACATGACGAACTGAGGGAGGATGACAAAGGTTCTGAATGCTCTGAGCCATGGAGGAAACCCTGTAACCATCTAGAGATGGAAGTTTGTTAAGTGAGTACTAGTTATTTTAATTGTTTAAGCTACCCACAGTCTGCCTTCTATCATTGTGGACAAGACTTTCTTCACCAAAATCAGTTTTATCCTTTTCAACTTAATTGTTGTGCTTATCCTTCTTTTTTTTTTTTATTAATATCTTTATTTAAACACCGTGTTTACAAACATGATTGTGCTTGGGTTTCAGTCATATAAAGAACCCTCCCTTTACCAGTGCAACATTCCCATCACCAATGTCCCAAATCTCCCTTCTCCCCACCCCTTCTTATTTTAAACCCCCCCACCTTTTTTGAGACCTTACCTGGTGGCTTACTCCTCGATCAGTAATATTCCTGGCAGTGCTCATGTGATATATTAAGCACAGGAGATCGAAGCTGCATCGGTGACATGCAAGTCAAATGCATGTATAATCCCTATTATACTCATCTCCTGGTCTTGAACTTAATCTTCTTTGAGGACACTAAATACTGTCCCTCGGATCCTACTTTTTACTGGGGATTCTTCTTCTCAGCTCCATAAGAGCTCTTTGGAAACATGCTTCCCTCAAGGCCCTGAGATAGCAGCACTCTTCCTTCTCTGTGAACCCCAACATTCTCTGAGGCACAGACTGTGGAGCACTGCATGTCATGGTGAGCCCCATTAAGGGAGCCTCAGGTTTCTTCATCTCTGTCTCCAGCAGCAGGCAATTCTGGGGACAATAATGGCAGATCTACAGAGACCAACAGTTTGGGTGATCCCTGTTGGCACCTGAATCTTAGGGCAGAAATAAATCCTGTCCTAAAGTGGGGAGTTTGACCACATTTTCATAATTGAATGCTGCAAAGTAATCCTTTCCCTAATACCTATTGATGTAATAATACTCCATCCATCAGGTTCACATTTGCTAATGATTTTGTGATGTCTGATAAAAATCACATTTAAACTCAACCATCTGTTTAAATTGTGGTTTCCTTCCATTTCCTCATTCTCATCAGGTTTAAATGACAATTGCCAAGGACTTATTTTCTGTGAGATAAATGAATACATGGGTGAATTGGAGCATTTACAGCATAATTGTCATCGCAAGGACTTGAACTGCGAAAAGGTACTAGCTACCTTGATTATCAGGCAAGGCTCATGTGGGTCAGGCAATGCCAATGGACCTGGGCCATACAATTACTGAAAGTCAATTGATTAAACATTTGTAAATGTGGAGGAGATTCAAAGACAAATGAAAGAAAAGGAGCCTTGATGTTCAAAGGAACCTGCCACAAGTACTTTAAAATGTGGGCGTTAGCTCTGTGTAAACCTGAGTTCTAAAACCAAGAATTGGTTCATAGGTAGAGGAAGGAGGGCAAGCTTGTTTTGTTTGTTTATTTTTTTGGGTCACGTTGGTGGTGCTCAGGGGTTACTCTTGGCTCTGCACTCAGAAATCGCTCCTGGCAGGCTTGGGGGTACCATATAGGATGCCAGAAATGGAACCACTCTTCCTCCTGGATCTGCTGCGTATAAGGCAAATCCCTACTGCTGTACTATCTCGCCAGCCCCTAAGGCAAGCTTTAGTTGAGAGAAGATTTTAGAAGCATCAGGAAAGTTTGAAGCAGAAAGTATTTTGAAAAGCCTTTGTTATGCACAGCAGGTGAATAAGTAAAAATATCATTTTATGTTGTCTTTATTTGGGGGAGCAAAATGTCTAGTATACTTCTAGACATATGCAGGGGTTTATGTGATTTTGGGAGATGAGGCTGGAAATTTTGCCAGCAAAGCATTTGCTTTAGCCCTTTGAGCCATCTCCTTACCCCTCTCTTAATTATTTATTATTTAGTATGCATGCACACACACACACACAAACACTGTAAAAGTCCTAGCTGTCAACCATCCTAGATTGCGAGACCCCACTTGCCTCCTCTTATAAATTGATGGATTTGCTGGAGAGGCTCATAGACCTTAGAAATGCTTTACTTAATGGAGTACTAGTTTATTAAATAATTGTATAATCTCAAGAATAGCTTGTGGGAGAGATAAATGTAGCAAGGGTGTTCCCTTCTTCCTTCTCCCAGGTGTTCACCAACACAGAAGCTCTCCAGACTCTGCCCTGTTAGTTTCTTATGAAACTTTAGCAATGTAAGAATGAATGATAAAGTAATTGGCCAGTGGTGGGTGATGCAGCCTCCAAACCCTGATGGGAGATAGTCTGGGAATAGAATGTGGGGTGAAGTAGGATGGAAAGTTTTAGCTCTTTAATTGCATTCTCAGATATGGTCCAAAAGTCAGTCTCTGAACAGAATAATTAACACTTTTGTCACTCTCGGCTCTGGAAAGTCCATGGTTTTAGGGTATCTATGCTGGTGAAAAGAAGGAGGAGTAATACTTTTAGTAAGTATGAAAAGTAAATCATATTGTCACTGTCATAAAGATTCAGGGTCTTGCATTAGAAGACTTTAGCTCTGTCCCATCTGAGTTTGTGTGTTGAGGACAAGAACTTGGCAGAGTAATCATGAAGTTTCCATAGTCTCCTATGTCCTGATGGAGTTGAAAATGTTCAAGATAACCAATCTCACTCTTTGCCTCACCAAGGGCTGGTTAATTTTTGGTTCCATACACCAAAGAATGCAAAGATTTTGTAAACAAACAAGAAGATTAGCAGGAAAAAAAACTTTACAGAAGACTCTTCTAACTGACTGTTGTCCATTCTAGAGATAATCTAGTTTGTAAATAACGAGCCTTAGTCTATCTTTTGCACCAGCAATTAGCACCTGGTTAAATGTTAGCCAGCCACCTAGTACTTTCTGTATCCCAAGCTAGTTTCAGAGGGAAGTTGGTGAGTCTTTCACTTGAACATTACAATTAGTTGGCATGAACTTGCATGCCTTTCTCCTGGCTTCTGTTCCTCCTTTTCCCTGACCCTCCTTCATCACCCCTAGGTTAATTTGCTGTTACATAAAGAGAGAGGGCAGAATAAGCACAAATCGGAGAGATGGGGGCACATCTCTTTATCCCCTTGAGGCTGGTTCATCATCAGTCAACTGAAGACCTTGAGTTAGATTATTGTCTTTGCCTTTGCCTTCGGGTTCTGACATTCCTGGCCCTCTGCTGACAGTGGAAGCTTTTTAATCTAAGGGATTTTTTCAAGAGGACATTTATTTGTTGTAAATTAATGCAGCTTCATTATGATAAGTATCTCTTAAGTGTTTTCTCCCCCCCCCCTTTTCATTTTGTGGGATTTAAAACAAAAATGCAGCTTTTTCATCTAGTATAAGCTGCAACAGCCTGTGTCCCTAGCCTGTACTTACTGGCATTGTCTTTGGTCTTAATACTTTTCAAAGGCTGCTGGGATGTTCATTTCTCAGAGAGGTCTCCTTTCCAGCATGTTCTGCAACATGTCTCACATATGTTGATGTCATGAGCCTGATGATGGAGATATCCATATCGGTGCTATAAAGACCCACCATGATGGTGGTGGGCTTGTAGTTGAGATAGAACCACTTAAGTTATCATGAAAAAGGAAGCACTTATTTATGATCATACCAAAGGGCAGATAGAAACACAAGAACAAAGGCCAGGGCAGATAAAAGCTGTTTGTGCCAGGAGGTCCCATCTGAAATACAATTCACAGGTGATCCTCGTACCACATGGCTGAAATGAGTATAATTACACGACTGGAATGAGGGGAACCCAAGTTGCCTTCTGGTTGTTTTGTTTGTTTATTTGGGGGCCACAGCTGTGGGTGCTCAGGGCTCACTCCAGCTGAGCTGCCTTCTAGGCTCTGAATCCTTGGTCCTGAAGCTCTTTTTAAGTTGATTGTAAAGCTGCTGTGAAGTTAGGATTGGACCACTGGGCCTTTTCTCCCCCATGTATAGACAATGCCAGGAATTATCCAGAATCTAACATTGCCTGAACACACTCTAATAGAGGAGGCATCTTTCAGAAAAAGAAGGGGAATCAGGAAGCTAGACTAATGCGTGTGTGTGTGTGTGTGTGTGTGTGTGTGTGTGTGTGTGTGTGTGTGTGTGGAGGGTGTTGGAAGAGTGGGCAAAAAGTCAGGATGGGCAGAGAGTGAAGAGGCCTCCAATTCTGATGCACAACCCTTAGCTGCCATTTACTTTTGTTTTTGGGTCACACCTGGTGGTTCTCAGGAGTTGCTCCTGGCTCTGTGTTCAGAAATTGCCCCTGTCAGGCTCAGGGAACCATATGGGATGCTGGAATTTGAACTCTTAATGTCCTGGGTCGGCTGCTTGCAAAGCGAACACCCTACCACTACGCTAGCTGTCTGACCCCATCCCAGCAGCATTTGCATTATCAGATGGATGATCTGCATGGCTTTCTGTCCCCCTTATGCCAAAGTCTTATTTTCTGATCCTCAACAACAAGCTCAATAGGTCCACCCTGACAATCCCAGGATTTGGTGATAGTGGGCAGGTATTGGATGGCATCAGGAACTTCCTGATTAGCACCTAATTTGCACCCTCCTGACACTGTGTTCCCCCTCTAGCCTCCTTTTGGGTTTGAAAATTGTAAATCAGTCAGATCCCAAAGGCAATTTCCCACCGTGAAAAAGAAGAGTCTGTCTTGGTGGTTCTGACATTTATTCTTCCCGGGCTCATTATTTTCCCTAATGACCGTTTCTTTCTCTCTTCAAATCCGGTTCAACACATGCCATTTTCCCACCCCAATCTAGAGATGAGGCGGCTGATGCCAGTGTTAGGACTGCAGAGGAAAAAAACACGCGATGTGGCTGCCCTAGCAAACAGAAAACGCTGCAGTGCTTACAGGATCACACGGCCCAGATGCAATTGGGGTTCCAACTACTGGGGCACCGCGGGCCTGATTATTCAGGTGCACGAAGGGTTGATGATTACCTCGGCTTATATTGATGCAAATCATCTCGCAGCAGCTAATGCATTTTGGAACTGCAGTTTTCCATTGAGAGCACAAAATCGTGTAGAGGAGAGGCATTTTTATAATATTAATAACAGAATTACAGAATCAGGTCACTTAAAGGAGCCGTGCTGACTCAGTGAAAGCCAGCTTGGCCTTGAATGTAGAGATTAATACCTGCTACAAAGAAACATAAGCCTGCAACTGTTCCGTGGTGGGAAATACCCGACTTCCCTCCCCTTCTCCCCCATACACCCCCCCTTCTCAATGAGGACTTTTAAGAAATGGCTCTGCTGAAGAATGAGTCTCAGAGGACTTTATTCCAGAGAAAAGAACTGTGTGGGATGTTTACTGCTTTCCCCTTTGATTAAATACTAGGTTTACCTTCCTTGCCCTGTCCTGGTTTCATGTCTGAGCTCCAGAACAATGTTTGCAAATGCATTCTCAAAGAATGATTAAAATAGCAAATGGAGATCAATAAGTGTCCTCCAAGGAATGAATAGATTTGTCAATGAAGGTCTAGAGGGATGAGAGAAAATTTCTGGAATGTCTCAGGAGCTTTGGCTAATAAAAAGAGTTCAGTGTGCACCTGAAAGTGGAGAACCAGTGGAGGAGGGATGGGGTGCTAGATAGCTTAGAGCAGTGACCTTCAACCACCCACCCACCCACCAACCAGTCTCCAAGTAGACTACTGGACTATCATGTTGGCTTAACTGCCAGTCTCTGTTTCTGTATGCAGGTCAGGGCTGTCTGCAGGTCTCAAATGGAATGCTGGCTTAGAGGACAGAGTGGTGGGGAAGAAGGGACTCTGCCTAGAGGCATTCCCCAAGAAATAACCTGAGAAAAACTGAGCAGGGATCTGAGACATGGAAGTGATGGTGTTAGCGGTGGAGTATTTATAGAGCATAACGAAGAAATCTTAACTCTGAAGTGTACGAAGATACATCCAAATATAGAGTAGTCAGTTATCCAGCAATTACAGGTAAGACGAAAGGGCAGGACACAGGTTCATAGATGTAGTCAGTGAGAATGTAGGTCGCACACATCTTTAATTTTTATTTTTTCCCTTTGAAGCTGAGCCAAAGGAAGTGAGTTGAATTTAGTATTAGAAACTAGAAAATCTGTCTGGTTAGGGATGGCTGGAAAATGTTGAGACTGTCCCTCTTATGTTTTCCTAACTTGCAGTGGTCCTCAAACTACAGCCCTCGGGCCACATACTGTATTTGTTCCCATTTTGTTTCTTCACTTCAAAATAAGATATATGCAGTGTGCAAAGGAATTTCTTTGTAGTTTTCGTTTTTACTATAGTCCGGCCTCCAACGATCTGAGGGACAGTGAATTGGCCCCCTGTTTAAAAAGTTTGAGGACCCCTGTAAGTGGGCTGAAATCTGAAGTGGAAATCTTGTTTTTGCTTGTTTTGAGGCAATACCTAGTGATGCTCAGGGGTTTCTTGTGGCTCTGTCTTCAGTAATTACTCTTGGAAATGCACATACGGGATGTTAGGAAACAAACCAGGTTGACCTTGTGCAAGGCAAACACTTATAATTCAGACCCTCTAATCAGAAATTTTGATTTGCTGGTAGATTGGAAATGGATCTTGGGGGATTAGCTCAGGAGGGAAACTCGTGACCCCCTGATTTTCACCAATCTGCAGTTCACCCTTCCCGAAAAGGCACTGGCTTCTTCTCTTCAACTGTACAAACAGCCTCCATGATCATGCACCTTAGATGTTCTTTAGGGAGTCTTCTTTTTTTTTTTTTTCTCAGACTGCTAGCCCTCTTAAGTAAATCTGTTTATCTTGCAATAATAACTCCTGTCTTTTGAGCCATCCATTTCCATACTGTGAGCATTCAAACTTAGGTTTAGCAATACCATTTCAGTTTCCTCTTCTGTAGTACGGGGATGAAATAGGTGGATAGGGTTTCACATGCTCTTTTTGCAGGACTCACACACTGTGTCACAGGGAGATCACACACTTTGAGATGGTACCAGAGATCCCATCTAGAAAAACTGATTCAGTCACACTTGTGCCTGTGGTTGGTGCTGGGGATTAAAATTCTTGTTCTCACCAGCCTCCCGCCTGCAAGGCAGGTGTGAATGCTGAGAAACTCCTGGACCTCTGCCATGCTCATCCGCCCCTCATGTCCACCATCATAGGAATGGTGCAGAAACCACCCTGGTAAAAACACACACAAAACAACAACAACAACAACAACAAATGTTTGTTCTATAAATCTCAACCTATTTCTAGGCATTGACTCTGTCCTGCAATATTCCTGGGCTAGTGTCTCCTGATGTCCTCTTGGGCTATTGCACATGGGAACTTTGTCTTCTGCTTCACATTGGTGGTTTTTGCTGTACTTCATCCCTTGATTTTTTTTGATTCTCTAGCCATGCATATAGAGATGACAGGAATTGTGGCTTCCCACTATCTGGCTGGGTACAAACAGAGACTTTAAGGTTCAGGTCCAAAGGAGAAAGTTAACAGGTCCATGTTATCCTCTGTGATTTTACTATCCCACCCTTATCCACTTCCATGATGCTTCTGACTGGTTGCCCTTCATGTAGGTAAGATCTCAAATGACAATTGTATGACTACATTACCTGGTCCAAACTCTCTGAAGCTGCCCACTAGTTTAAATCAGTGTTTCTTAAACTTTTCTTTACTGTGACCACTTCATACCTAATTTACTTACTATCTTCTTTGTTAACCTCTCATTTATATATATATATTTTATATATATATATATTTTTTTTCACCTGTGACTCTCCACAAACTCTTCTGGAGGGCCTGTAAAAGGGCCTATAAACTCTGGGTTAAGAAACATCCCTCTGGGGCAGGCGAGGTGGCACTAGAGGTAAGGTGTCTGCCTTGCAAGCACTAGCCAAGGAAGGACCGCGTTTCGATCCCCCCAGAGTCCCATATGGTCCCCCAAGCCAGGGGTGATTTCTGAGCGCTTAGCCAGGAGTAACCCCTGAGCATCAAATGGGTGTGGTCCCAAAACACCAAAAAAAAAACCAAACAAAAAAAG
>PVKC010011339.1:0-24808 GCA_004027635.1 Crocidura indochinensis
TCAATGAGTAAAAATAATAACATGGGCAATTCTACCAGTATCAACCAGCTGTCTAAACTGTTAGAGAATGACTTCAGTAATAACCAAGTTGATATCTAATGGGTTCAAAGAAATGATGGCACAGGCAGTCACTAAAGTACAGAGTGGAATTAAAAAAAAAAACAACCTACAATCAGCAGTGACAGAAATAACATATGGTAGATAATGTAAAAACTCAGTAGAAGGTCTGAGCATGAGGATAATAACATCTGAGGAAAGACTGAGGATTTCCAGGATTTGATATAGAAAATCTCTAGAAAATAGCAGCAGATGGAGAAAAGTCTGAAAATAAATGAACAGCATTTAAAACAACTATGAGATAATGGAATGATCTAATCATCAGCAAGTCATTCAGGTAGTGTGGTCCAGGTTGTTGGCCCTGAAACATTCTCAGAAGTAGGGGCAGATTTCTTTTTCTTCATGAATCATAGCAGCCTAGTGCCACATGCTATACCTTCTGACAGAAATGGCCGAGCTCAGTGACTGCACATAAAATAATATGAGCAGCTGAATCTTCTCAGGTGGGACCAGACTACAGGGTTGAAAACTCTGGGACTATTTTTGAATGGGATTGGGCCAACCCCACCACCCCAACACACTCATGCTACCACTGAAAAATCCATGAACTTTTGCTCATACCCACCATCTTACCAGCAGAAAAATGACCAAGCTTCTTTGTCAAGCTCCAAAAGATGATAATGGTTGTCTAGACTTTCCAGATGGGTGGAGGCAGATTTCCCTCTCTGCATGAACTACAACAGCCCAGTGCAACACCCTACAACCTCCAACAGAAATAGCCCAATTCCTATAACTCAACCTTATCAAACCACCAAACCAATAAATTTGTTTCAGATCTGAAAATCCTGGACCTCACAGAAATCACTACACAACACCTAAAATTTTTGTGGTAGTTCCATTCTAATAGTAGCACAGGAAATATGATGGAAAGTTATTTAGTAATCTACAAAGCTCAGTGAGCCTAAACAGTAACACAGAAAGCTCAACTAGCACCAACGACTACAGCCCGGTAAAAACTTAGATATTGATTTTAGTAACACCGTGGAGACATATAACAAAACAGAACAGTCTCTGACTACAGAAATACAAATTCAATGAATTTGAATTAACAAAAAAAATATAGTTTTTTGGGGGCCAGGCGGTGGCGCTGGAGATAAGGTGCCTGCACTAACCTAGGACGGACCGCAGTTCGATCCCCCGGTTCCCCATATGGTTCCCCGTGCCTGCCAGGCTGAGCGCATAGCCAGGAGTAACCCCTGAGCATCACCGGGTTGCCCCCCCAAAAAATATATATATGTATATATGTATAAATATATATATATATATATATATATATATATATATATATATATATATAGTTTTACTAGAGTTGAGTGTAAGCACACAGATTCAAGAGGCCCCAAAGGGTCTCAGTGAAAATAGACTCAAATAGAAAAACTCTGACACATTATCAGAATGACAAAGTGAAAGACTTTACTTCTTTCACAGAAGTGAATGCAAAAGTAAAAGAGAGAGAATAATAAATCCAGCAACATTAGAAAAGGAGATTACATAAAAAAAAACTGGTCATAAGATTCACAAAAGAACTAGAAGTATCAATTTCTGTGAGCTAGAAGAGAAAGTGGGAGATAGTAAAATATTTATAACATAGGGCCGGAGAGATAGCATGGAGGTAAGGCATTTGCCTTTCATGCAGAAGGAATCCCGGCATCCCATATGGTCCCCTGTGCCTGCCAGGGGTGATTTCTGAGAATAGAGTCAGGAGTAACCCCTGAGCGCTGCCAGGTGTGACCCAAAACAAACAAACAAAATTTATAACACAAAAAAATAACAATTAAGACCTCACCTAGAAATAATCTATTTAACCTTATTATCATTGAAATTTGAAGAAACAGTTTTAAAGATAGGAAACATGCTTTCTTTCAAAGACCAGACAAATTTCTTAGCACTTTGAGTATAGCATTCACTTATGATGCTTATGGTTGGTTGCCTTCTACTATGATTAATATGATTAATCATATGATTAATATGACTAAAATTATTCCTAATTTTATCATTTCTCAGAAATTAACTGTTTTATTTATATTGAATGTTCCATGTTTACATAGGTGACTGTTACCCCACCCCCCATTCTTGGTGTAACCTTACCTATAAGAAAGATCCTCCCATTTCTGGGAAGGATCTTGGGGTGGTTACAAAAATTTGGTCTCGGGGCAAGTGGGGATTTGCATGGATGGAGGATGGAGAAGGAAGCAGGAGGAGATCACTGAGGGACAAGGTACAATGCAGGGCTGAAGAGGAATTCAGCATAAAAGGTTATGAGAGAAGCCACACATGTTGGCTAGGGCATGAATAAAGCTGATATTTCCTGGAACCTGTCTGTGGATGATTTCCTCACCTCTACCTGAAGCTGCTGACCCACCTGCTGGAGAGGGTTGTAGATACACGTTGTCCTGGGCTGGAGACATCCATCTCCATTCAAGCCCATCCAAAGGGCTTTAATGCAACAGGTGACTATCCACAGAAATGTTTACTATATTCTTTAACTTACTAATGCAGATATTTAAGCATTATATATTAAATAATATTTTCTAACATAGTCAATATATTTTCTTTAGGATCAACATACTGTCATACCATATAGGTTCATTCAGATTTTCCTCTTAAATTTTTATTACTAGATTGTATATTTGGATGATTTGTCAATTTCATAAACATTTAAAATGTATTGGCATGTAATTATCCATATTACTAATTTTTAACCAAATGCACTGACCCTTGCACCACAGAGACCTCATGTTATTAATTTTTAGATGTATTTACCTGTCAAAAATGCATGTTTTTTTTTTGTTGTTGTTCATTTGTTTTTAAGCCACACCCAGCAGTGCATAGGGCTTACTCCTGGCTCTAAACTTGGAGATCATTTTTTTTTTTTTTTGGTTTTTGGGCCACACCCAGTGACGCTCAGGGGTTACTCCTGGCTATGCGCTCAGAAGTCGCCCCTGGCCTGGGGGACCATATGGGGCATGGGGGATCAAACCGTGGTCCGTCCAAGGTTAGCACAGTAAGTCAGGCACCTTACCTCCAGCGCCACCACCCGGCCCCTGGAGATCATTTCTTGAAGTGCTTAGAGGACCATATGAGATGTTGGGAAATGAAACCTGGGTCAGTGTGTGCACTCAATAAAAACCTAGTATTAAAATTTTTTTTTTAATTAGCCCACCATCGGTTTACAATTTTATGGAATTGCAGGTAGTCTTTTATCCGATATGTGAATAGGTGTTATCACTTTTCCAAAAAAGTTTTAAAAATCTCTCTCAATTGCAACATAGAGAAGAACAAAATAATGGTCAAAGTAATCAGAACTGGAGATTATTGTCCTAGAACTGAGTTTACTCAGTGTCAGAATTTTTCTATTTGGGTCTATTTTCACTGAGACCCTTTGGGCCTCTTGAATCTGCATACTAACTCTCAACTCTAGTAAAACTATAATTTTTGTTGTTAATTAATAGGGAGGGGTACTATTCAGAGCTCTGGGAATACTAGTGGAGAAAAATAGGCATTGGTGACAGATGTGATGTTGGAACAAAGTAGTCATGGAAAGTATAATTTACAGTATTGCAAATCATAATACCCCAACAAAAATAGTATACGATACTAAATGGCAAAGAAATCATTTTTCCCTCTGTGTGCAAAGGATTTAAGATTTTAAAAACCCCACTAAGTGTCAAAAATGATAAGATAAAAATAAAAACAAGAATAAATCATGTAGGGATCATAATCATACTTAACATATAAAAATGCAAACACTTGAACCAGACTTTTATTTACTGTTTAATTCACTAATTTAATTTAACAAGGTGTCTAATATTTTTTCTAGCAATCTGAGCTCCAGAGCTATACATTTTGATGAAGTTGAGAGGAAGCCTTAAGATACAGGGATAAAGACAACTTTAGAATGGTCTGGACAAGCGAATCCTAACATTGAAATGACATTTTCAAATGCCTCAATACTAACACCCTGTAGGAACACAGAAAAAATAGATAACAAAGTAGTAGAGTTGCCACTCTACGCTCAACAAACTAAAACAGCATAGATGCTCAGCTAGAAATAAACAGCTTAATAATCCTTCAAACTATGACTTAATGACCTTAATGACCTCAATGAGAGATATGACAATTTTCACAAATTTTTATTTATTGAAGTCTTTGATAATTCCATTGACATGTAGTTGTAATAAGCAAAATAAAATAAATTATTCTGCCACAGGGGCAAGTTTGGGGATGGGTGGAAAACAGAAATAGTAGTGCAGATTGTCACACTGATGGTGGGAATAGTGTTGGAACACTGAATACCAGAAACAACTGTATTATGAACATCTTTGTAAACTATGGCTTTTAAATAAAGGAAAAAATTAAAATTAAAAGAAGGGTGAAATAAATACTCCAGGAATAAAAACCAAACTTCAGTGTAAAAACATTCTTAATAATAAAATATCAGAAGATACTTCAATTAAAATCAGGAACTAGAAAATGAAGAATATTATCACTCATCATTTTCATTTGCATATATATACACAAAATGAGACAATATAATTTAAAAGTAAATATTCAAGAGATAAAGTTAACCAATTTCAGGGTCTGGCTTAGGAAAATTCCTTGGTAACTAATTTAGAAACAACTAGAACTAATTCAAGAATTTGATATAACAATTATGTACAAGAAAGACATGCAAACATTAATCATTTCTTTATCTCAGCAGGATCCCAATTAGAAATTTTAATGAAATTTGTGATCTCATTATAAGTGGAAAACAATGAAAAGTGCTAAATAACATGTAAATCCTTCAATATAAAAAGTGAAATATAAGAAATATACTAGTAAATTGAAAGATAAGATTTTAGGATGGAATAATAATTTTAGTGATTATTAGTTTAAGTTTTCTTCAAGGTAATGTGTAAGCTAATTGCATTTCAAGTAAAATTAACCACCAGTACCAAAAAGTAGAATTTTAATAAAAACTACAAAACAAGGTAGTGATTTGTTTCTTTGAAGAGTAAATACCATATATACTCGAATATAAGCCACCTGAGTATAAACTTCCTCCCTAATTTACCTTTAAAAACTGGGAAAACTTAGTGACTCGAATATAAGCCAAGATGAAAAATGCAGCAGTCACTGGTAAATTTCAAAAATAAAAATATATACCTAAAACAATTACAATAATTGAGGAAACAGTAGGTTAAATGTTTTTCGATATTTATTGCTACAGAAAAACTGTAAACTAGCAACAATAACTTTAAACGTTTAAATAAAATGCAGAAAACCATAGCTTAACAGATAACCAAGCTATATCACAAAGGTTAAAATCCTTCAAAGCTGGATTCCTCCTCCTTCTCATCTGTATCTCCAAACAGAGCTTCAGCTGTATCTGATGTGAGGGTATCAGCATAAACATTGTCATCATCACTGAGTTCAAAGATATCATCATCAATGCTGTCGGTCTCATATAAAGTACAGAATATTGTGGGTTAAATAGTTAGTTCGGTGGCATCCAGTTCAGTGCAGCTGCCTACCTCTTCAACTCAGACTGGACTTGTGGACTGAGCTGAAGCACCGCCCACTCCAGCAGACAGCAGAAGACGAATGGAGACTTTGTGCATTTGATTTGGTGAGAGAGCAACAAATCAAATAACCTGTATGACTTGAGTATAGCCGAGTTTGAGGCTTTGGGCACAAATTTGTGCCAAAAACTCTATTAATACTAATCTGAAGAAAATGCTTAATAACATCCATGTGGCAAAAAGTTACGACTATTAGACAATTCAGTGTTAGTGAAGGGATTAAAGATTTCAGTAAGCAAAAAAAATCAAGTGGCTAAAATAGGTATATTAAAATATGTATAAATATGTATATTAAAATCTATTTTAGGAAGAATATAACATTTCAAATCAATGAAGAAATTAGTGCTGTACGATAAATAATTTTATAATGTCTTTTGAACTGCAGATATGTCATTAAAGATTTAAACCTAAGTCTAAGAACCATAAAATTTTTCTAAGATTATCTAGAAAATTATATTTATAATCTTTGAACTGACAAAGTCTTTTTTAATGAGAAAAGTAATAGAGGTGTTATTAAAGAACAAAGGGTGAGTTTTTAAAGAAAATATCTTACCATATGCCTGAAACAGACTGGAGACATTTCCTGGACTTAGAAAATCTCCCATACTGTGACACAGCTTGTAAATAGGGTATATTATCACTTTGTCATTAGGATGTTATGTATAAACCTATTAGCATTTTGAAAGCATAACATTAACCTGGCATATAGGAACTAGTGTTCACCAGATTTACAAAGATAAAGCAATCCTAGACAAAAAGTAATGAAATAAAATAATAATGTAGAAACACAAGCAGAACACATACTGGACAAAGGATTACTTTGAGAATTTATAAAAATCATCAACAAGGGCCAGAGAGATAATACAATGGGTACCTGGCAATGCACACAGTCCTTTCACCACTATCAGGAATGATTCCTAGGCACAGAACCAGCGGTAAGTCCTAAGCACAGCTGGGTGAAGGCCAACATAATCTAACAATAACACTTCCCTTACAAACAACTGCAATAGTCAAAAAGTAGACACATATTAGAAGAATGGGTGAAAGACAGGAATCAAAGATCAATGAAAAGGAACTTGATCAATCTCAGTGTAATCTCTGGTAATTGGAAAAACCCAAATTTGAGCAGAAATGATAACCATAAACTAAGTAGACAGTATCCTGGTTGTCCAGCAAGACTAGATGATCAGTGGAAGACAACCATCTACTTGGATGGCCAATGTAATTAGGCTACCAGCTCACCCTCACTCCCACTTAAGAGCAATCATAGCCTGGAAACCATTCCCTATAGATGCAACATACCTCTTCAGCTATTTCTCTAGCTTAACTCTCTTGCTTCCTTTTGCTCATCTAGGCATATATGTGTCTTTCCCATAACATGGGGGAAGTCTCTTCCTTAGACTTGTTTTCCCATTTAGTGTGCCTACTTCAATATCATTGCAAATCTCAGATGGACCAAGGCAATCTTTAGTTTTTCTCTAAGTTAAGCCTATGGTAGAGACATAATGAATAGTCATAATGATGAATGTATAGATATCTAAATGAATTTTCTTCCAATTTTCATAGAGAAATACAGATGATTCTGCAGTCTTTAACAGATCCAATCTCACTTCAAACATAACCATAGAATATGTTTAACTGTTTTAGAAAACTGGAATATTGTCATCATTAATCACTGTCAATTTTTTGATTTCCATCTTCATACTCCAGTGGAAATGTCTCTGCAGAAAAAAATTACCTTGTCAAGTTTGTGACATTTGATGTTCTATAAATATAAGATTTAAAATAGAATGCTCTTTATGTAAATAAGAATTCACTGAAAAGATAAATCATCCGCTACATTTTATAGTCACTATTTTTGAATATTCAGATGCAACTGAAAGTCCCAAAGAAACTGATAATGGGAAACTGTGTCCAGCAAATTAGAGGTGCTTCTTCTTTTAAGCTTCGTTTTTCTTAGCCTGTTCTATTTTAAAAGGTAATGAATTCTCTTCTGATGACCACTCTTCTCTAACATATGCATTTACATCTTCAGAGGTAGGAATGATCAAAGCAGAAGGACAGGATGGAACTACAATGTGTTTTCTCCTTGGCATCATCTCTGATCATCAGTATTCATGACACTGACTCCGAGTCATCCAAGTAGGCTAGAGAAGTAATTAGGATATTGACAGGCAGAAGCAACGGAACCTATGATTATCCCATTACTTGCCTTTCTCAGCATGATGTTGAAAGCAAAAATGTAAAAATAACAACAGAAGAACATTTCTAGGTTCCCCAAATTACATTTTAGATAAGAATGAATTAAAAGAATTGATCTATATAAAGGTTTAAGTAAGGTCTAAACTTGATTTTACAGAATGTATATATATATAATACATAATAATCTGCTTACAAAAATATCTTTGGTTTTGAGATAGCACAGTGGTGTTTGCCTTGCAAGCAGCTGATCCAGGACCAAAGGTGGTTGGTTCGAATCCCGGTGTCCCATATGGTCCCACGTGCCTGCCAGGAGCTATTTCTGAGCAGACAGCCCGGAGTAACCCCTGAGCACCTCTGGGTGTGGCCCAAAAACCAAAAAAAAAAAAAATCTTTGGTTTTACAAAATTATTTAAGTGTCTAGTAACCTTTAGGTATTTTTCACATGCTGGTTCAATACAGGTTTAACTATAACACAAAACAGCGTATACACTGACAAGAAACAAACTATTATTAAATATGGGAACTGTTTCTTGAAATAACTAGTTCAAATGATTTTGCTTCATCGGTTTATTACATCTAACTTATAACACTTTGCAAGGATATCTTTAAATAGAATTAATGGTTGAATTTGCAAGACAATAAATATTAAAAACTCAAGGAAGCCTTAGAGATCACGGAAGGCAGCACCATATTTTATCCTAGAGGAAACAGAAGCACAGGCAGGTATGGGGTTTAGCTCGAGCTTATGTTCATTAGTCAGACAGAGGTAGTAGGTGAGACACTTACTGCTCCTTTCTAGCTGGATACACTTTCAAGGAACACTCTTGGTGGGGTTTGGGGGACCATTTGGGGTATGAGGGATCAAACCAAGGTCAGCCACAAGCAAGTTATGTGTTCTACTCACTGTACTATTTTTACTGTCCTAATAGAATTAAAATTTTAAAACTCAACCAGGGGCCTTGAATGACTATGATTGACAGGACACATCCCATAAGTTATTGATCAGATTGTTGAGTGGATACTTTGAATACACATTAATTGCAACTAATAATTTCCATTAAATGCTGAACTATGTTCTTTCTTTCTGAAAATAAAACAGAATTGAAAAAATTATATGAGATTTAACTTTTCCCTTTGTCATACTTATTTACATATATAGTGCCTATTTAAATGTCATGCTTACATGGAAGGTTAAATAAACAGTGTATCACAAACTTTTCTTATCACAGTCTGTTTATTAATTAGAAGAAACTTCCCAAATGTCATACCTTGGGATCACTTCTGCCTATCTTGTGACTCAGATATCTTTAAGTACACCTAAACTATTAAGGAAAAACTATCTTACTTTTGCTTTAGGTATATAGTTGGCTATATTTTTCGTGTGCTTTGAAAAACCCATTTCCAGAGATCTTGTCAAAGGATGGAAGCAATCTGAATTGCTTCATTCTCTGGCATGTTCTCATTCCCAAAAGTTGATAGATTTCATTATTTAAGGGCAATTTTACAGCTACATTGACCTTTCTCCACAGTGTCTGAGTCTGAAAACTTAGCTCATATCAATTAGCCCCACTCTCATCATGCCCAGGGCATCTTAGTATGATAAATGGTCTTGTTAGCACAAATGATGTCAAAAGAGGTTTTTTTCCTCGATGAGAACAGAGTATATGTTAAAATTCATAGCTGAGCTGTGCTTGTTCTGGCCAATTTTTGTATTTATGCTCACCTTTGGTTCTTTAAATTTGCATCAATGTTAAGCTTCTGTGTGCTCTAGCTTAAAAATATAGTGGATTCAATGTGCATTAATAATGCTTCAGATTATACATTGCAAAAAGTATGCATCATCTGTTATGCAAGATCTTATGTAGTTTTCAAAAGCATCACATTTTCTACACTCATTACATTTAATATTCTGGGCTGTGCATAATGTGACATCAATCCATGCAATCATTTCTTTCAAGGACCTTGTGAGCATAAAATGAACTATACCTTTTCATTAGAAATCTATAATTCAAGCCAGAAAAAGAAAATAATAACAATGCTAATAGGAGTTGTGACAGTGCATTATTCAACTGTCATTTATTGACATAATCTCTGCCAGGTTCTGGAGATCTAGTGTCAATTGATGTTATAGAGCTTGAAGAGAAGTTTATATACTTACTATATTAGAAATTAATTTATCCTAGAATAAGAACAACTAAGAGCGTATCACATGTTTTCATTTTAGCAACAGAGTGATTCTCTGTTGCTAAATCTCTTTGAAATGTCTTGTCTATAAGGATTTTGATTCTATGCCTGAATGGAAATCAGCACAGTTTACTTAACTGAAAAAAGTGTTAATAATAAAAAAAAAAACCACAGCAGCTGTTTGCTGCAACCTGGAAGATATCATGTTAAATGAAGTAAGCCAGAAAAAGTAGAGAGACAAACACAAGATGATTTGACTTATTTGGTCTTTTTTGGTTTTTGGGTCACACTCGGCAGTGCTCAGGGGTTACCACTGGCTCCATGCTCAGAAATTGCTCCTGGCAGGCATGGGGGACCATATGGGGCACCGGGATTCGAACCGATGACCTTTTGCATGAAAGGCAAACGTCCTACCTCCATGCTATATCCCGGACCCCTGACTTATTTGTGATATATAAAGTTACTGAAGAAAAAATGTCCTGCCGTAAAAGGGAAGGTGTCTAGATCACTCTTGACCCAGAGCTTAGGCAGGAGAATTACAGAAGAGGAAAGAAATCAAGGCAGGAAAGAAACCTCTTTCCCCTTATTTTTCTTCAGCTATAAAAGTGATATGGAAAGAGATATAGCTGTACACTTGATCTTAGCCAAAAAACTGGGAGGCAATAGTGGTATAGTTATATATTCTAAGTATAGATGCCACAATAATATAAAGTAATATCTAAGCTGCAACTACTGAATTTTGTAATGTGCCTACTAAGGTGGCAGGAGGGAATTGGGTGGGGTGGGGTGGGACATGATAAAGTATGAGAACATGGGTGAAGCGAGTTGACACTAGTGGTGAGATTGCTATTGAATTACTATATGCCTAAAATACAACTATCAGTAACTGTAGAACATGGTTCTTTTGTTTGTTTTCGTTTTTATTTTTTGGCCATACCTGGTGGTGCTAAGAGGTTATTCCTGACTTTTTGTTCAGAAATTACTCCTAGAAGGCTTGGGGGACTATCTGGGATGCTGGGGATTGGGTGTAGGTTGGCTGCATACACAGCAAATGCCCTTCCCACTGTGCTATCACTTCAGTGCTAGATCATAAATCTTTAATTAAATAAAAATTATTTTTAAAAATTAGCAGTTAATTAGCAGTAGTCAAAATCTGGAAACAATACAGGTGCCCAAGAACAGATAAATAGCTAAAGAAACTGTGGTACATATACACAATGGAGTACTATGCTGCTGTTAGAAAAATTGAAGTCATGAAATTTGCTTAAACATGCATGGACCTGGAGACTACTATGTTGAATGAAATAAGTCAGATGGCGAGAGAGACAAACATAACAGTCTCATGCATCTATGAGATTTAAGAAAAATGAAAGATAGTATGGTAATAATACTTAGAGAAAATAGAATTGAGGGCTGGATAGAGCAGCCTATATGAAGCTTACACAAAGAGTAGTGAGTGCAGTTAAAGAAATAACTACACTAACAACTATAATGACAATGGTAATGAGAGAAATAGAATGCTTATCTTGAATACAGGCAGGGATGGGGGAGGAGAGAGTTGGGGGCGTTGATCATGGGAATGTTCCACTAGTGAAGGTGGTGTTCATTTGATGACTGGACTAAGAACATTTTTATAACTACATTGCTTAAATAAAGAAATTATTAAATAAATAAATAAATAAAAAGTAATAGCTAAAATTAAAAATGTGCCTACTGATGGAGATACTTTACATTCTGGCACAAGCTCCTTACCTCATTATGCCATCTGCCAAGTTTTTATACAATATAATTGTAATAAAAAAAAACAATATAATTGTAAGAAACGATTTGCAATTGAATGAGTTGTTTAATAGTAAATCACATGTTTTGCAAGTATGAGGCCCTGTTATATTCTGACTCGAAAAAAAACGTACAGATGAACAACCAGTCTTCTGATATCACTGTGGATTATATCACCCATTGATTATTTCCCACTGAGCATTATCAACTGCAGAGTTGTCTTTTCAAGTGTGTGCATAAGAAAAATCTAAATCTTCATATTAAAGACCCTGGAGTATTTCAATTCATATCAGACTCTGGAACACAAAAATAGGTCTGTACATTACAGCCTATTAGCTATATTCCTACCTTTAGTTAGGATTCTATTATCAGTTTTCCTCTGTGAGAAAGAATTGCTACATAATCAATATTTACTATTACTTCTTACAGTAATTTCTCAAACATAAATTTCTTATAGATCTCCTGAGGATCTTGATCAAAATAAAATTCTGAATTGGTAAATCTAGTAAGGGGCCTAGATCTTGCCATTTTTACAAACTGTACGGTGAATTAGATTGAGTAGCCAGGCTTATTATGTATGTTATTTACAGTGATTGGCATATATTATAGCAAAGTGGGTTTACTTCTCAATATACTCTTTTGCTTGTTTCTAAATATATAAATTAAAATTCCTAACTGTTCTATATTTTTATATGTTTAAAGTTATTGAAAACACAGAAAGAAAAGCCTGGGGATGCAGCGTAAGTGGTAGAGCACATCCCTTGCGATGTAAGGCCTCAGGTTTGATCCCCAGCACTGCATGACTTCAGAACACTGTCAGAAATGGTTCCTGTGGGCCAGAGAGATAGTAAAGCACTGTCTTGCATGTGATTGACACTGGTCCAATCCCTGCACTATATATGATATCTTAACACCTGAACACCTGAACACAGCCTCAGTGATCCCTAGACACAGCTGAATGTGCTTCCAAACAACAACAGCGACAACAAAAACTAACAGTATTTTTTTGAAGGTTTGCATTTTTCCATGTTTCCTTTTTCAGTTTAATCTCGTGCTGAGGGTTTTCCATAAAATCCATAAAATATGTAAAGACAAACAAAATTGTTCTTTCCTAGAAAACTATTCAGATAACACCATTTAGAATAAGGATACAGAGATATTCTATATGGGGCAATCTAGAAGGTATGAACAAGATGTGGGTGTTTAAGAACAAAGGAATCTTTAATTACATTCAGTCTGTATACATATATAGAGACAGGAATTTAACATTCCAGTTCTCATACGATACATTGATGTTCTCTTGCTACTTTTCTCTGGTCAACCTTTGACCACAAGAGTCAATACATGAAGGTAATAAAGGAAAAATGAGAGAACTAAGAGTTGCTGCTTGCAATGTTAAAGAAAAATCAGTTCACCTCAGCTTAGTCATAGAGAAAGAACATGTTAGATGCCACAAAGAAGATATGGAAAACCAGTGTCAGGAGCTAGAGAAACTGCTCTCTTCCTATAAGAGCTTGTCAATAAGTCCCTGAAAAGTGGATTAACAGAAGGGAATTTAGATTTAGATTGACCATTAATCATGGCATGTGGGAAACATTAAATAAGTCAGACTCATGATTCATTCATTCAACGTGACAAGGACATGACATTGGGAAAGATTCCAAAGTATGAAGTCTGCTCCTTTTAGTAATGCTCTATAAGAGATGTTCAGTGTCTCTGAGCTAGAAACTTGCTAGCTGCAGATGAGACAGAGCAGAATAAGAAATCATCTCTGGTCTCAAGTGATCCACTGTTTACTAGGATGATATACAATTAAATCACAGATAAAACTACTTGGTAAATATTACCTTCTTATGTCTGAGTAATACAATTTTTGATGTAAATACTCCAGTGTGATTATATCATACACACAGATTTTCCTTCAGTTTGTCACCTCTTATAATTTTTTTTTTGGGTGGCATATTAAAAACTGCTCTTTGTGAAGCCTAAAGCAGAGAGACTCCATTTTGTCAACCTAAAATGAAATTTCTATTTAAGGCTAACAAGACTAAGTTCTATGTAAGGGCTGTTTCTATCCCAAACAAGAACAATGCAGACCCCAAGGCCCTATGAATGACAATATACCACCCTAGATATCTAGACATAAAAGAAAATGATGAAACACCCTTTAAACACCCTAGACAACAGCCAATCAACTTGAAGGTCAAAACTTCCTGCTTCTAAATTTATATAATCTGACTTGTGAACCCGCCATGTGGAGGAGGTGGCCCAGATGGGTCAGTTTATTGGTTGACGGAATAAAGCTTCGCTTTGCTTTATTTCAATTGTATGGTCTAGTCCTTTAACTCTGGTTCTTAACATTTGAGCGGGGAGAGATGTACTATCTCTCTGTATCTCTCTGACAGTCTTATAACATGGAATTACTTTTAGGAACTTCTTCAAACTAAGAATCTTCTTTTTCCAGACCGGAGTGATAGCGCAAATGGTTAACCTAGGACGGACCGTGGTTCCATCTCCCAGAGTCCCACATAGTCTCCCAAGCCAGGAGCGATTTCTGAGCGCATAGCCAAAAATAACCCCTGAACGTCACTAGGGAGGCCAAAAAGAATCTTCTGTTTCAAAGAAAAGATAGAAGGCATAGAAATTTTAGCACATTGTTTTACTTATGCATCATGTGCATAATACATTCATCTAATTTAAAAAAAACACTCAGTAAGGACTGGAGATAACGCAGTGGCCCTGCGTTTTGCTGGTCCTGGTCCATCCCCACTTCAATCCCTGGCACCACCCTGGTTTTCTGAGCACAGAGCTAGGAACAGCGCCTGATCACTTGTAGGTGTGGCCTCACAATACAAAAAAGAAAAATGAAAACTTTCATTTATATGAGCAAGAGGAAACAGGAAATTGGAGAAACATGGAAAGGAATTTTTTATTGCCTTTTTATGAGCAAGCTTCTGGTTAGCTTAGAGGTCATTTAAAAGCATCTGTTTTGTGGCAGCGGGGTGGGTCAACAAAAAACGCTTTTTAAGTTACGAATTTTACAAAGATTTTGAATGTGTTGGTGCAATAAAAGCAGACCAAGATTGAAGCTAATCACTTTAAGCACACACCCCGTTTTAACACCCAGAACACACGCTTTGCTTTTCCTAGACCCCTTACTTTGCCTTTCCTAAACACAAACACACGCCCTGTTTTAATCCCCTCTCATATCCTACCTGATTGGCTGACACAGAGTCCACATCCTTCTCCCCTAATTTAAATATCCCTTTTCTACCTACAATGGCCTCTCCCGAAATGGCTGGTGGATGCTTCTTTGTAAGTACTCTACTTGCCTTGGATCCGACCTCACTAGAGACTTCTATATCTTGGGAGCTGACAGATACAGTGTCATATACACAAGATGTCTCTGGTTATTGTCAGCAAATGTCCTCTCAGATTTTTCATCTTATCTATAGCACTCCTCATCACTTTTCTTACAACTTCTAAGTTATGAAATTGCTTTCTAGATTTACCTATTTGGGTGGATCTAGCTATTGAGATTATTTCTGAAGAAATGTATGGGCAATATTGACATTATACATTCCATGGTAAGAGTCTAGGTTTAAAAAATAATTGAGGAGACTTATAGTAATCTGGCAAATAAGGCCAGGCACATTTTTGAGAATTGTACATTTCAAAATGTTTTTTATTAGAAAGCTAAATGTCCTTTTTCAAGAAAAATATGATTATATCCATTTCTTCCTTTTCGGTGCTTTTACAAATAAAGTGTTAGTCAACATTTTCCTGTCTCTCTTCCAGTTATTTTGATAATTGAATTTCTGGCCAAGGTAACTATGGTGAAAAGGCTATCCTATAAAGCTATTTCTGATGTGACGAAGAGTCAGAGTAAATTAAAAATTGAAATACATGTTATCAGAAGTATGAATTAGACCCTTCTAACTCTTAGAAAAATCTGCCAAGGAAAAGGCTCACATCAAATGGAATGAGCCTAAGTGTTCAATTCACCAGGTAATATAAAATTATATCTATACAGAATTAGGGCAATGGATAAGAAAATAAGTTTTATGGTAAATGCATCCAGCTAGATTCTTATTGGCAGTAAACATTTATAGAGGACCTGTTAGAGGAAGGACTCTGCTCAGGTCTGGAATATTCTGCCACTCAATATGTGGTCAGCAGACTAGCAGCACTGTTTTGTTTGTTTTGCAATTAGTTTTTTTCTTCCAGCATTGTTGTTTACAATAGGACTAAATAGCAGCAATAACAATAGTACTATATAATATTGTTTTATACTTGAAGCATTTTTATATTTTTGTTTGGTTTGTGGTGCTGAATGCCAAGTCCAGGGCCTCATACATGCAAGTCAAGTTTTCCATTTTCTGCCTGCTCCCTGGAGCTCATCATCCACGGAGCGCCATTCTCTGCCAACAGCTTTGGTTTTATTTCAAAGTGCTTAATAATTATTTTAAAGCTGAACATGAACACAATTCCTAACTTCTGTAAAAATAATTTGTAAAGGGATTAAAAATTATGTCCTAAGCACTTTGTGATTATAATTTTATACTTATGGAAGTATTTATGTGGTATTTTTACAACTAATTTTTCAATGTATTATTTGATCTCCAAATGTGTAATCATCAATTTTGTATTTACTTAGATGAAATATTCCATTTTAAACTGATCTTCATTTAAAATCTTTTTAAAATCCACTTTTGTCTCAAAATGGATGTCATTGTAAAATTTTCCACTAAGAACAAAAAGTAGTTCTCTAATAAAATGACAATAAATCATTAATTGTATCAAATATATGACTATTGTTTGCTATATTCCAGTAAATTTTATAGGTATTTTATAAGATATAATACTATTTCTGATAATTAATATTTAGCACATAAAAGACTAAACCATTCGGAGAAATATAAAGATAATCAACTATTAGTTATAAGGAGACATCTAAAACAATCACATAGGTTTGTTTATTGCTTTGCTTTTTATTTTAAATAATGACTCACTATTTATAAATAGGATGACAATAAAACAGAAGTCATAAGAATGCTAATTAAGGGCTTTCTTCATACTAAAAACAGCAACAGTTAAAGTTATGTCTTTAACAGAAAAACACAGTCCCTTATCCAGTGACCCTATGGTAGCCTTTAACACAATGAAACATTAATTTTTTAGAAGTGTTATAAAAAGCATGATTTACAAAGTTGTCGGTAGCTGAGCTTTAGACATATAATGTTCAGTCTCCAATCCCAACACCTGTGTTAACTTTCCTCCATCAGTGCTCTCAGGTTCCCTCCTGCCCTTCATTTCCTAAACCTCTCTGCCTACCACCTTGACAGACTGGTATATTTTAAAGTTTTGTTGTAGTTTGTATCTCATGTTTTTAGGTTATTGACATGGTTCTTTATATATGTAGTTAAATCAACATTTTATTTGCTAGATTAGAAGTGTTCATTTAAAAAGTCTTACTGGTTTAGAAATATGTGTGAAATATTGTAGCTGACATTGTTTATTGGCTTAAGGAATTACCAAATATGGGAGAAACATGAAGTCTGATTTCTAAGAATTGGCTTTTAAAAGAAGTACCCCTTAGGATAGGAAATAATAACACTGCATCTATGAATTATTATGGGGAATTTTTCAAATGCTATTCTCAACACAACATCTAGTATTTTCAGATGAAAAATTCATGGCTTCAGCCATGTCCGAGTGACCCCTAAAGATGTTTTGCAATTTTTCTGGCAGGTAGATCTGATTAGGGATCCAGCATCACTCTAATGAGAACAAACAATAAACATAGAGGGAAGTGACCTTGGCCACACAGTCATCGTAAGCCTCCCTGAGGCTTCATGGTTTTCTGCTTTCTGAGAGATACTCAACTACTTTTAGACTAGGCAAGACAGGCTGCTTGGCCAATATAAAATCTTTTCCCACATTGCAGTAGGGCTAAGTTAAAGACAATAGCCTTAGATAAAATTATGAGTCTAGTGGTCATTCTGAGAATGAAGCTCTTTTTCAAAATTAAGATTATATGAATTATTTTGCTTGTAGAGTGTACTCATATTTCCTAATTCAAGCATTCCTAATTTAATGAGCTGTCACCTCAAACTATGTTTTTGTCAAAGGATAATTTCATGGGTGGGATCTTGAAAATAGCAGAGACATTTTATCTAAAAAGATAGGTATAAATCTCTCATTGGAATTCTTCATGTCCTTTTCTTTTCAACAGAGAAGTCAGACCTTAAATCTAGATTGCTTTTATTTCCCCTGATTCCCTCCTTTCTTTAAATCTTATTCTCTTATTTGAAGACTGCTTATGGAGTTGACTGGGTGAGAGGGCCAGCCCTGATGGGTTTCTATTATGTGTACAGGAAATCATAGACATAATTTTTTTAAACCTGCTGATGATGTTATAATAATTTGTCTAACCTTGGATGCACCTAGAGAAATACAAGGGATTTTTTTTTTATTGTAACCAAGAACAATAAGCTAATACTTTGGATTGCTTTTAGGATCATCCGTCTTTAACATCAAATGGGTCCAACAAGTCTTTTGGTCAAAGTTTAATTTCTCAGATGTGTTATTCAGACTGAAAATAGTAATTTCATATGCTCTGCTTTATTGTCACCGAGACACTGTAGTCCCTGCCCATACCTGCTATCTTGCCAGCAGAAAGAAGATCTAGCTCCTCAACTAAACTCTAAAAGAACATGACGACTGTCAAATCTTTCCAGGTAGACTGATTCAGGCTGACAACTCTGGGACCTTCTTGGAACAGGGACAGGCAGATTCCCCTTTCTGCCTGAAGGCACAACAGCCTGCAGCCATACCTGACAACCAGTTCCACAACTTAAACCTTATCAAACCAATATGTTACTCCAGATTTATGTATTCCTTACCTTGCAGTTGCATAGGTGGCTGCACAGATCCTCAAAACTTTATAGTAGTGTCAACTCAGTAGGATCACAGAAAATCTGATGGAAAAAGTGCTTAGAGGAGCACCAAATTCAGAAAACCTAAACAATGGCACAGAAGGCTTAACTATCGCCAACCACAGCCCAGTTTATACTGAGACCATGACTTTCATAATACTATTGAAAAAATGACAATTATAACATTATATGACTCTCTAAATCGACCTAAATTTTGATAATTCCTGTTGACTTTGCATTGTAACTAAAAATAGGAAGTAAATTTGATCACTACATATGAGCATCAGGGGACCCTGAAAAGGGGACAAACTGATAGTAGGTGGGAAATTGGGGATACTGGTAGAGGGAAGGTTACACTGCTGGTGAATTTAGTGTTTGAGTATTTAATGCCTGAAAAAATTATTATGAACAACTTGCTAAATAAAAATTAAATACATAAATGGAAAAAGATAATAACATTGTGCTGAAACACCAAAATTATCATAAAAACATCACCAAACATAGTAATCTACTGACTCACCAACATATCAGACAATTAAGACACATACATATTGTTGATTATGTTGGAATCCTAGTGCCCTATTACTTTGTTTTCAGATTCTCAGTTCTCTTTTCCCTTACCAAAAGAATGCTCTTTATAGTTCAAATATCATTTTTAATAAGCATCCTTATATATCTCATAGCAGTTTGTTTTCACAGACTCTTTATTGAATAATCTAACAATTTCTCTTTACAGGGGCTGGAACAATGGCACAGCAGGTAGGGTGTTTATCTTACATATGGCTGACCTGGGTTCAAACGTTGGCATTCTATATAATCCCTTGAGCCTTATAGGAGTAATTTCATTGAAAAAAATTTTTAGGGGCTGGAGAGATAGCATGGAGGTAAGGCATTTGCCTTGCATGCAGAAGGACAGTGGTTTGAATCCCGGCACCCCATATGGTCCCCCGAGCCTGCCAGGAGCGATTTCTGAGAGTAGAGCCAGGAGTAACCCCTGAGTGCTGCCAGGTGTGACCCAAAACCAAAAAAAATTTTTTTTAAACTCTATCGATTAATTGATTGGCTTTTGGGCCACACCTGGTAGCACTCAAGGGTCACTCCTGGTTCTGCACTCAGAAAACTCTCAAATTGTTATTTATAACCTCTAGAAGGACTCCGCCCACTTTTTACTTGTTTGATTTTTGCCCCATTTTATCCATGGCCCAAAGGAAAGAGCAAAGGAGGACAGATCTAGATTTAAGAATCAGGGTGATACCAGTCTCTAGTATCCAAAGTCTGATGTTCAAAGGAAATGGTTTTTAGACTTTAAAAGTTGTGAAGTTCTCTGGGACAGGTGGTTTTGTTTGTTTGTTTGTTTGTTTTTTGTTTTTTAACAAATGCATGGTCTTAGAGACATCTTTATTCGATGTAAATGTTCTTTAAATGAGGATGATACTCTGATGACTGAGAAATCCAGCACTACTCTTCAGTCTCAATCTCTTAGTCCCTAAAATGTTCCCCAAACTTCACTCTCATGCTCTCTACTTCACAATACCTCCAAGTTAGCTTACAACATTAATGCAACACATCTTGCTTACAACACTAATAACCTCTTATTTCCCCCATCAGCAAGATCTTTGCACCAACCACCAATCACAGTCCTCTTATAGATTAATTATTTTTTATGAATTCCTTCTTTCCCTTCTTCACAAAGGAGATTGCCCTTCTTAACTATCTGCTACCCTCTGAACATTTATACAAAATTACTATTTATATTTGTTGCCTCTTAAATGGTGGTATAATAGAAAATAATCAATATTATTATCATTCTTTAAGTTCAAATGTCTATATAAATACAATACAGGAGTCATATTAAATGTCAAATACTGTGCATTTAACTAATAATAAATTAACTCTCTAGCATAAATAATAAAAACTCCATTATTGGAGTGGATACATTATTAGATTTGCATATTATGGTTTAAGGTTATAATAATTCACCATTGCTACACATTGAGAAAATGATTTTCATTGGTATTATATTGAATTAAAACCTTACTGCTAAAATTATACAGCTGTGAAGGAAAATGGTCATGGGGTTTAACTACTTTGATAATTCTGATTAACTTTTGTTCTCAAATCAAATATCAAAAATAATATTTCAGTTAGGAACCACTGTTTTGTATGTATATTTTATAGATGTTTATTGATTTAATACTTTCATTATTTACACAAAATTATATTTCCTTTTCTTGAAGCTGTAAATTATCCTCCCTTTCTAATTGGTTGTCTCAATATTTTCATTATTCTTTATTTAGTAACTTCTTGGTGTGTCTTAATACACAGGCAAATTGTCATGAGGTTTTATCCTTTACAACATTTTTCTAAACTAAACAATTCTAGTGGCCCCTATCGTGAAAATGAAGTGGGAGAGAAATAGCTACTTGTAAGCTGATGAAAGCACTCTTCCCATTGATTATCAGTATAATCCAGTGATAATATAAGCTCCAGTCTGTTGCTTATATATATTAAAACTTGGGGCCCAGGAGATAGCATGGAGGTAGGGCGTTTGCCTTGCATGCAAAAGGTTATCGGTTCGAATCCCGGTGCCCCATATGGTCCCCCATGCCTGCCAGGAGCAATTTCTGAGCATGGAGCCAGGAGTAACCCCTGAGCACTGCTGGGTGTGACCCAAAAACAAAAAAATAAATAAATAAATAAATATTAAAAATTCATTGTAAAATAGAAGCAAATACTCTCCTGACTTAAAAATTTTACTTACTTTAAGGATAACCCATGTATTAACATGTGATTCTCACCAGAAGTGATCAAAACACCATGGGTCTATGTGATTGGGTAGTCCTCTGAGCCTTTTGCCTAAAGTACTTTTTAAGTACTTTTATTGGTCCAAAGAAGTTGATATTAGTATTATCATGTTATAGATAAAGAAATAGATGAAAGTAAATTCAATGTGCTGGATATCCTTTAAATTAGAAAATAATACTTTAGTTGCATATCTCAAGGATAATTTTTGTGGAAAACTATTTGTATAGAACATTAACTTTCGACGCCTGCCTAGTGGGGCTGATTGCGGAAAAACTGAGTCCTGTCTTTGTCTTTATTTGTCCTCTCCTGTCGTCCGGACCTTGTGGGTGTGGGCCGAATTGGCTCCCCCCAAAAAAACTCGCTCTCCCAGAGGTCCATTCTCGGGCGGGAATGCCCAGGAACACCTCATTAACCTGAAAACGATGAGAAGCGAGAACTTTGCAAAAACCAGGTCCCCTGCTTGTGACGTCAGGCTGGGAATTTCTGTGAATCCACGCCTGCCTAGTGGGGCTGACTGCGAAAAATTGAGTCCTGTCTTTGTGTTTCTTTGTCCTCTCCTGTCCTCCGGACCTCGTGGGAGTGGGCCGAATTGGATCCAAAAAAAACTCGCTCTCCCAGAGGTCCTTTCTAGGGCAGGAACGCCCAGGAACACCTAATTAACCTGAAAACCGGCAAAAAGCAAGTACTTTGCAAAAACAAGGTCCCCTGCTTGTGACATTGTGGGAGTGGGCTGAAGAGATGTTGCAGAAGAGCACGGCCGCTCTGCTTCGCTACACGGCCATGTGCTCTTTCTAAACATTTCTCTCTGGACAGTCTTCTCTGTTGTGTGCCTAGGCCCAAGATTTGATCCTTTGAGAGGCCTCATCCACGGAAGACTCCACTCCCTTGTAGGCAAATTGACACACCCGGAAAGGGCGGAACCAGAGGAGTGTGGCTGCGCACATCACTTACCCAATGAATACCACCACAACATGTAGAAAAACACACAATACTAGTGTGACAATGGGGAAACAACACAAGCCAGCATCAGACATAGAGAATGAAGATGACAATTCTGATGACCTGATAATGAAGAACGAACTAATCAATCTCTCAGATAAGGACTTTAGAAAAGCAATATGGAAGATGCTGAAAGAACTCAAAGAAACCATGGACCGACTTGAACAGAACACTAATAAGAACCAAGAAAATATGATGACAGAAATCACAAAACTCCAAACTGAAATAACATGTCAACTAACAGGTCTGAAAAACTCAGTAAATGAATTGAATGACAAAATGGATGATCTCAACACCAGGGTAGAAGAAGCTGAGAATAGAATTGGTGCTGTGGAAGATGAGATAAATAACAACTCCATACAGCAAGAGAGATTGGAAAAAAAAATTTAAAACAAACGAACAGACAATGGAAAAAATAGTCAAAGAATGGGAACAGATGAAAATAGAAGTCTATGATAAGATCAACAGAAACAACTTAAGAATCATTGGAGTCCCAGAGACACAGGAAGAAAATTTCCAGGAAGAATCAACAGTCAAGAACATCATTCAAGAGAAACTTCCAGAACTAAAGAATATATGTGATCAAATCTTGCATGCCTGAAGAGTACCAACCAAAAGAAACCCCAGAAAAAATACCCCAAGACACATCCTAGTCACAATGACGAATCCCACAGATAGAAACATAATTCTGCAAACAGCAAGATCAAAAAAGGAAATTACATTCAAGGGAGCATCCTTGAGAGTTACAGCAGACCTGTCACCTGAAACACTCAAGGCCAGAAAGCAGTGGTGGGATATTGTGACAAGACTGAATGAAATGAATGCTTCACCTAGAATACTGTACCCAGCAAAACTCACTTTCTGGTTTGACGGAAGAATACATGGTTTCACAGACAAAAAACAGCTCAGAAACTTTACAGACTCAAACCCACGCTTAGGAGAAAAACGGAAAGACCTAATTTAAGACAAGACTAACCAAAAGACACACCAAATTTCGATATAAAGATGGCATCAAATCCTAGGACAATTCTTTCTCTCAATGTCAATGAACTAAATGCACCAGTTAAGAGACACAGAGTGGCTAAATGGATCAAAAAACTCAATCAAACTTTCTGCTGTCTACAAGAAACACAACTGAATAGTCAGAACAAATATAGACTCAAAATAAAAGACTGGAGGGAAATTATCCAAGCAAACAACACCCATAAAATAGCTGGAGTGGCCATACTAATATCAGATAATGCAAACTTTATACTCAGGAAGGTAGTAAGGGACAAAGATGGATATTATATATTAATCAAGGGGTATGTAGAACAGGAAGAAATCACACTTCTAACCATATATGCACCAAATGAGGGTCCAGCAAAATATTTAATACAATTGTTGACAAAGCTGAAAAATAACATCAACAACAACACAATAATTGTGAGGGACATCAATACAGCTTTGTCAACACTGGATAGGTCAACCAGACTGAAACCCAACAAGAATATACTGGACCTGGGGACCAGGTGGTGGCGCTGGATGTAAGGTGCCTGACTTGCCTGTGCTAGCCTAGGACGGACAGTGGTTCGATCCCCCAGTTCCCCATGTGGCCCCCCAAGCCAGGAGCGACTACTGAGCGCATAGCCAGGAGTAACCCCTGAGCATCACTGGGTGTGGCCCAAAAACCAAAAAAAAAAAATATATAATGGACCTGAGGAGAGAAATGGAAGAAAGAGGCCTAGTGGATATATATAGGACACTCCATCCCCAGAAACCAGGATACACATTTTTCTCCAATGTACATGGAACATTCTCCAGGATAGATTACATGCTGGCACATAAAACATATCTTCATAATATCAAGAGGATAGAAATTTTGTAGGCTACCTTTGCTGACCACAAGGCTCTGAAATTATTTGTGAATTCCAAAGGAACACAAAAGAAAAACTTTAACACCTGGAAGTTAAACAGCCTCATACTGAATAACCAGTGGGTCCGAGATGAAATCAAAGAGGAAATAAAAAGGTTCCTGGAAACAAATGATAATGAAGACACAAACTATCAGAACTTATGGGACACAGCAAAAGCAGTACTGAGAGGAAAATTTATAGCTTTGCAAGTACACATCAGGAAGAAAGAAGGGACTTACCTGAGTAGCTTAATGACGCAGCTCATAGAACTAGAAAGTGCTCAACAAAAGGACCCAAAAATAGGGAGGCAGAAGGAAATAACAAA
>PVKC010011340.1:0-24793 GCA_004027635.1 Crocidura indochinensis
TTTTTTAATATATTTATTTAAACACCATGATTACAAACATGACTGTATTTGAGTTTCAGTCACAAAAAGAACACCCCCTTTACCAGTGCAACATTCCCACCACTAATGCACCCCATCTCCCTCCATCCACACCCCCTGCCTGTATTATAGACAGGCACCCTACTTCTCTCACTCATCAATATTGTCATGGTAGTTGCTAGTGTATCATTTCTCTAACTGCACTCACCCCTCCTTGAAGTGAGTCAGTCATGAGCCAGTCCTTCTGGCCCTCATCTCTGGAAATTATTACAATAATGTATTTTATTTTTCTTAAAACCCATAGATAAGTGAGACTATTCCATGTCTTTTTCTCTCCCTCTGACTTATTTCACTCAGTATAATAGTTTCCATGTCTATCCATGTATAGGAACATTTCATGACTTCATCTCTCCTGACAGCTGCATAATACTCCATGTGTATGGAGTACACAGTTTCTTTTTCGCTTTTTTTCTTTGGTCACACCCTGACCAATTTCCTGGTCAGGAATTACTCCTGGTTCTGTGCTCAGAAATTACTCCTGCCAGGTTGGGGAACCATATGGGATGCCAGGGATTGAATGTAGGTCAGAGACATGCAAGACAAATGCCCTCCCTGCTGTGTGATTGCTCCAGTCCCTTCATCCTCTTCTTGACAATGTAATTGGCTTTTAGTTTTTTAGCTTTTAATTACAGTGCTTTTTGCTTTATTTTGAACATATTTAAACCTTTACGATTTAAATATCATTTTTGTTACTCAATATTAATGTACTTTTACCCATGTATTTATCTTTTTATTGTTTTTCATTCTATTGCTTCCTTTACCATAATTTTAAACTAAAATCACTTTTTGTTTGTTTGTTTTTTGGGCCACATCCAGTGACACTCAGGACAACTCCCAGCTATGTGCTCAGAAATTGCTCCTGGCTTGGGGGACCATATGGGATCCCAGGGGATAAAGCCGCCATTTTTCCTAGGCTAGCATGGGCAAGGAAGATGCTTTACCGCTTGTACCACTGCTCTAGACCCAAATCACTTTTTTTTCTGTACCTAGAGGCAATTTGAAATATTTCTTTGTCTTGCAGGTCTATTAACAACTTTTATTTTTTTTAAATATTTTGTTGTTGCTTGAACTTATTTTGCTTTCAAAAGAGTAGTAATTTGGGGCCTGGGAGATAGCATGTAGGTAAGGCGTTTGCCATTTATGCAAAAGGTCATTGGTTCGAATCCCGGTGCCCCATATGGTCCCCTGTGCCTTCCAGGAGCAATTTCTGAGCATGGAGCCAGGAGTAACCCCTGAGCACTGTCGGGTGTGACCCCCCCCAAAAAAAAGGGTAGTAATTTGATATTTAGAAATAGGCTTCTGGTTTATTGCTTTCTTTTTCTTTTCACGTTAGAAGAATATTGCTGCAATATCTTCTGGTTTTCTTTGTTTTTCTTCTGAAGTGAGTTCCAAACTACATCGATTCTTCTTGGAAGGCATCCTCTTTCATTCTGACATATTTCATATTTTGTTTTTATGCTTTATTTTCTTCTAGCTTATTTGAAAAATGGATTTTCTTTTTATTTTTATTGCTTGGCAGTTCAAGGACTTTCTCCAATTGTGCCTTCATGATTTTTCTAAACTTTATTTATTTATTGGTTATTGGGCCACACCCAGAGATGCTCAAGATTTACTCCTGGATCTGCACTCAGAAATTGCTCCTGGCAGGCAAAGGGGCCATATGGGATGCTGGTAGTAAAACCAAGTCCCTCGTGGGTTGGCCGATTGCAAGGCAAATGCCCTACAATTGTGATATCTCTATTATCTTCATGATTTTATATCTTGAAAATCCATACCATTCTCTTCTGATGTGATTCTCCTGCTTTCAATTTTCTTCTGTGAGGAATTAATCATATAAATTTTAGATATGCTTACCTGCCTCTTTTCTCTCATTCCTTTTTCTCTCAGTGCATTAGTCTGTAGTTTTTTCCCTAGGTCATCTTTTAGTTCTCACTTTTTCCTTTACTATGTGCTATCTCTTTTTTGGGGGGAGGCACACCCGACAGTACTCAGGAGTTACTCCTGGCTCCATGCTCAGAAATTGCTCCTGATAGGCACGGGGGACCATATGGGACTCGGGGATTTGAACCGATGACCTTCTGCATGAAAGGCAAACACCTTACCTCCATGCTATCTCTCCGACCCCCTGTGTGCTATCTCTTGATAATCCACTTGATGAATTCTTGATTTTGATCAATTTAACTTGCATAATTACCAGTTTAAAAATTTATAGTTTCCAGTTTTATTTTCTATACTTACTATTTTCAAATTTTAAGTTGTACTATTTGTCTGATAAGATGACAAGATGGACCTTTATTGGGGGAGGGGCAAATCCAGTGATGCTCAGGGGTTACTCCTCGATCTGTGTTCAGCAATCACTCCTTGCAATCTCAGGGAGCCATATGGGATACTGGGAATCAAACCTAAATCTGTCCTGACTCAGCCATGTGCAAGGCAAACGCTCTATCACTGTGCTACCACTCTGGCTTGAACCTTTTTTTTTTTAATCAAATGTGAAGCATTATAGTACATTACGACAATTTTACAAAAACCCCAGAGGTCTATAATAATATTTCTGTCCTTGGGGTACATTTGATTTTTAAAAATTTCACTTTGCTTTTGAAGAGCGTTCACTCATGATTTTGGCATTACCTTGGTCAGTCTCGGTTGTGAAAAGATGAAAATGTTGGCTAAATCATGGCTGAAGCTGTTCATGTATTTTTTTCTAAAGGTCACCTTTTGGCAGAAGTGACGCACCCCAAAATAATCAAAAATTGAATCTGGACAGCTTGGCAAGATATTTCTCCACTGTTTGTAGAATGTGGTCCATCTACTTTCTATAGTACTTTATGGCTGCCAGAAATGCAGCTTCCGTTTTCCATCTTACTGACTATGCACTCAGAAATTGATCCTGGCTCAGAGGACCATATGGGACGCTGAGGATCGAACCCAGGTCTGCCTAGGGTCAGCAAGGCAAATGCCCTATCACTGCACTATCACTCTGGTCCCATCATTTTACTATTTTTAAAAATTTCTATCTTTCTATTTCTTCTCTTTCATTCTTTCTCTTTTTTGGAGGTGGCGGGGGTGGAGGGGGGAGGATATCATCCAGCAGTGCTTAGGGCCTACTCATAGTTCTGTTCTCAAAGATCACTCCTAGTGGACTCAGAGGATCAAACTTGTTATTTAATAATTCTCTTGAATAATTTGGGTCTTGTATAAATTAGTTTATTCACCAAGTATTGGCTCTTATTCATTTTATTGTTCTTTTTAGTTTAGTTTAGTTTTGGTCTCACTCACTATGGAGCTCACAAGTTACTTCTGGCTCTGCACGCAGGATTCACTCCTGGCAGTGTTCAGGGGACCAAATGGGATGCTGGGGATGGAACTCAGGTTGGCTGCATACAAGGCAAGCATCCTGCCCATTGTACTATATCCAGCCCCCCATTCATTTTAAATAGAAATAAAAAATAAATGACATATGATTTTATGAATGAAAGTCAGCTCAATTCATAGCTAACATGAATCATAACATATAGGAAAATTTCTACTAATTAGACTTAATTTTGTGTTTATAATATTAGTGCATACTTAAGATAAATTTTTCATATATGCTTTATTGATCCAAACCCAAGTGCTAGCCTGTTCAGCTCAATATTATAAATAAGTCCAACCTGAGATCGCTTAAATCTAAAGTTGATTATCCAAAAGAAATTTTTGGCAGTTACTACAAATTAAAAGAGCTCTGAAGAATAGGAATCATCAGAGCTGTTAATCTAGAATATAAATAATACATAAAGTACTAATTGCATTATGGATTAAAAGAGCATGGAACCATATTCATTAGCTTATATATATTAACATGATAATGAAATCATTCCTATTGAGTTTCTCCTCTGCTCAGCTGGTTTCTGTGCTGCTGAATAACTACATTCTCATGTAGTTCTGCTCTGCTCTTGTGTTTTAAATAAGGAATCTAAGGTGCAGAGAACTTCAGTGAGTAATCAAAATCCAAATGCTGGCCAAGGATAGTGCTTGCAGTAGGTACAAAGCAGCCAGTCTCTCCAATCTGGACTCTCAGAATTGTCAATAAAAGTTTCTGGGGCAATGGGTAGAGCCACTTTTGCACTGTTTACTGAGAACACAGGAAGATTGAGCACTGAAAGCTGCTGTAACAATGAGGTCCTTGTTTTATTTTGGTGCCATTTATGTCTAGTCAGAGCATGCCATGTGCTGACCACATCACACATCTCTTTTCCCTTTTGCACATATCTTCAAGTTGAAAATAAAGATTTCCAAAATGTTCAGAATAAAATTGGAATATTAAGCAATAAATTTAGATAACTTTAGGTCAGTTTACTTGAGTTGATTCTTGGCACTTGTTCTTAATATAGTCAATATATATACACACATATACATATACTGTGTTTGATATGATGCAGTCTATATATACATATATGTGTGTATATATACATATATGTATATATATATATATATATATATATATTTGGGGCCACACTCAGTGATACTCAAGGGACTGTGCTCAGAAATCACTCCTGGAAGGCTCAGGGGACCATATATAGGATGCCAGTGATAGGACCTGGGTCAGCCACTGCAAGGCAAATACCCTCCCTGCTGTGCTATTGTTTCTGCCCTGCAGTCTAGATATTTAAAGCTCTAGCCAGGTGTACTTTCTATTTGCTTATTGGGGTGGTGGTAGTGTTGGTAGTTAGATATTTCATTTTGTTTGGAGGGCCATGTAATGCCAGGATTAAACCTAGAGTCTCACATGAAAAGCTCACTCTCACTCTTTGACTCATCTCCCTGAACACCACCACCAGCCCAAGCTTGATTTAATACATGACATAAAAATAAGCTCTTTAGTCTGAGAAATAAAGTGCAAAAGCAAGAACATAATGCAGAGTGATTCTTCATGACTCTAAAGAGAGTTTGGTATAAAAGCCACTGGCAGAGGCAAAGGCAAGAGCAGGGTAGGAAAAAATGTTTTATTCTATGTAACAGTTAAGAGATTCATCTAAGTAACAGGAAGAAAGAAAGAGCTGGGAGGACTCACTGAAGAACAGAGAAAGGCACAAACAAGCAGCAATGGCAGACATATAGATGAGTGGCAAAAATGCCAGTTTTGCTAAGAAGCAAATGCGTTTTGCCTGTGAGTGTTTAGGGGATCAGAAGGCACAAGCTTGGGCAGTGACTGTTCTAGCTGAAAAGGCTACTGCAGTTTTTCTGGTGGCCACCTTCAGGGCAAAGCTGGATTCTCTTATTATTCCTAGGTATTGTGTTAGTCAAGTTAGCTGGAGAAGCTGTTGAATGTTGGGCTCCTGTATCAGAGAGGTGAGGGCTTGAACTTGTGCCTTGTTACTCCCTAGCCTTGAAGAGTGGTGTTGTCCTTTCAGGTTCCTTAGCCTCCATCTCTCTTTTGGCAAGGATCTGTAGGAGGATAAGAGGCCCAAGGGCAAGTGGTCAAACTTCCCACTTGTGGGCATGATCCACACCCCCTGGCTGTCCTCTATAAACTATGAGTTTAGCATCTATTTCTCTCAGGAACTCTGTTTCACTAAAGCTTTGTCTCCAAAGGGTTGGTAAATGTGCCAATTCAGTTTTTATACTGACATGAAGGTGTTGCAGAGGGCATTTATCACTTATAACTTCATAAACACTATTTCGTTCTCTAGGCATAGGGCAGGGTGCTATAAGGAATCTTGAGGATACCGAGAAGCACTGGACGAGGAAAATTTAACACAGATATAGCATCAGTTCATCATTGTTCCTGTCAATCGATTGACCCTCAGATTCTGACTTTTCCTTCACAATCTTTTCTCATGTCACCTGATCTCCAAACTCTAGGCACATAGAGGAATAGCCAGGTTCACCATGCATATTCCTATCCTCTATCATGGTTGCAGAGTTAAAAAATATCTTGTAAGTGCTCGCTTCGGCAGCACATATACTAAAATTGGAAAGATACGGAGATTAACATGGCCCTTGTGCAAGAATGACACGCAAATTCGTGAAGTGTTCCATATTTTTTTAAAAATCAAATATCTTGTTAAATACCAATTGGTTCAGATATTCAAGGTCTAAGTAACAGCCTTTAGGTAGAAAAATTGTTATTCAGGACACAGGATGGTTTAGTGATAAACTTACTCAGGTCTTCTTTGTTCTTAATCAAGAAGCACTTATTGTCCTCACAGATGGGTGACAATGACAAATTTACAGTGCGTGTGGGTTTTCTGCTCTTATAAACATGGTGCCATTATTTATATCTTACTGTAAGAGACCTTGTCTGGGGAGAAGAAAAACAGCCGCAGGCTGCCAACCTGGTTGATATAATTATTAGCTAAAAAAAGCTTGTGGTTCTCTTCCTGCTAAGACATAAATATGAATTTATTATTGCACACTTTTAGTACCTTGGAGTCCCTGAAGAGAGTGTGAGTATAGAGTTGACTCCTTTTGTCACCAGGCAAGCAGACACTTGTCGTTTCCACGGGCTCAAGGCCTGGACAGGAAGCCAGATAGACGCTTCAAAGTGTCTGTCTGGTCATGCTTGTTTTGCAGAAAAATTCTCTGTGAAAGAGATTTGTGCACTGCATAAAGTTCACTCTCAGTTGCTTTCCCCCTTTTATTTCCATGTATAAAACAGAAGGAAGGAGGAAATCAAGATGACAGCCCGAGGAAGGTGTTGAAGGAACGTGTTATCCCCTCCCCGCGTGCTCCGTGAGCACTTGCTGTGTGCCAGTTCAATGCACAGAATTAGTTTGCAGATGCCAGGCAGCAGAGGTTCTGCTCTCTAGAAGCTCATTTCTTTTTTTGTATTTTTAATAAATAAATTATTTAGTTGCATCTCCATGAAATACATAGTGACAAAGTTGTTAATGATTGAGTTTCTGTCAAACAATGTCCAACACCCTTCACCAGTGCACATTTCCCACCATCAGTGTCTCCATTTACCCTTCCACCCACTTCCTTGGCCTCTCTCTTGCCTACTTCTATGACAGACAATTTTCTTTTTATCTTTTTCTCTTCCTTTTTTTTCCTATAAAACACTGTGGTTTGTTATATTGTCACTGAAGGAGTATCATGCCTATCACTTTACCTCCTTTTAGCACTCAGTTTTTGTCCAGAGCGATTATTTCCAGCTCTCATTGCCATAAAGTTTCTCAAAGAATCTGTTTTCAATTAATGTAATTTCAAACAGGCCAATGTCTGGGGTGAATCATTTTTTGTATGAGGCTTAGTGTGTTGTCAGTGGTAGGTCATGCAAGAGATTATTCTAATCTGGACCCCTTGCTCTTGTATGTCCTTCCTCATGCCCCTATTGTGCTTCCCTTAACTTTATCACTTATACTCTTCTTTTCTTGAACCTGATATGATCAGGATATTCATCTCTGCCCCACTAACCTGTATCCAACCCACACTGATATTTGTCCACTTTAGATGTTGATGACAAAGTTCATTGCTCCAAAACCCTGTTCATGGGGAGATTTCCCATCACACTGTCTTTCATTTGAATGACAAGTTGAGATGACATTGTAATGCTTCTGATTGGGTAAGAGGAAAGCCTTTGGTATTGGACTCTCTTCAGCAGTTGGGCTGACACATAGGTAGCACAGACATTTCCTCACAAGTATATACCATGAACATAATGCACACACACAAACACAGATACACTGATGCCAACACATAAACACACTCATGGACATGTCGCTACTTATCATCCTGCTCTGCTCCCTGGTAGGAGAAGCTGAGATTCTCACTGGTCTTCTTTAGTGTCCTTGACCTATATCTTAGCTTTCTACTGATATGTCATAAAACATAAATAACTCAAATTTAGTGAGTTAATGCAACACAAGCCTATAACTTTACAGTTCTGCAAATCAGATGTGGAGCACAAATATTTCTGAGATAAAATCAAGGTGTCAGCAGGTGATTTTTCTTTACTGTTGCTAGAAGGGAAATCCTGTGTGTGTGTGTGTGTGTGTGTGTGTGTGTGTGTGTGCACGTACATATGCATGCTCATTCCACTTTCCAAGGTGGTACTGTTGGCACATAAATGCCCATCAGTGTCACCATTCTAAATCAGATCAAGATGGAGATTCTTTGCCCTTAAGAATCATGTACCTAAGAATGACAGAGGGCGTTTGCAAACCAAGGTCACCACCACTAATCACATCACAAACCCCTTTGTGATGTAATGAGGAGTTACAGGGGCTGGATTAGGAGGAAACCCTGATAGGATTTACCACAGCTGGTTCATCCATATTTCAACATTGTTGATTCATTTATCATTAAAGGCTGCTTACCAAAAGGTACTTTGTCCTCTGGACCTCCTCTTGCCTTTACTACCCTTACCTTTACTCTGCCCCCCCCCCCATTTTCTATTTCCAGTACCTGTTCATTCTCCACCCAACATATGCCAACAGATGAATATTTTCACCCAATACATTGGTCCTTTCAGGCTATTTCTTGGGACTGAATCTTTGTAATATTGTTATTGTTTTTCCAAAAGAAGTTATTGCTTTTCCAAAAGATCAGCCTGCCCTATCCAGACCAAATATTATTCCAGAGTCACATACAATGGACTAATGGAATCAATAGTTAAACATTAAGGCTTAAATGCAGACTACAGAGATAAAAGCAAAGCAAGAGGAACTTGAGTGAAAGGACAGGGTGTCGGGTGTTTTGCTTACATGTGGCTGACCTGGGTTCTATCTCTGGTACACCATATGGTCCTCCAAGCCTAACAGGAGTGATTTCTGAGGGCCAAGCTGGGAATAATCCCTGAATGCAGCCAGATGTGTCCCAAAATAAACAAAAACATGTAAAGCAAAACATGATCACGATTCTGACAAAATAAGTTTTTGAAGTAGCCTCATCTACAGATGCTGCTCTGAGTTTCCCAGAGAAAAAAACAGCAAAGCATGATCAATAAAAAGAATATTTTCCCCAAACATTTTGGTAGCAGCTTCTGATTTTATTTTGCCGATCTACTCTCAGTGATTCCAAATTGTAAGATAGAAGTATCCAATGTCTCCCTAAAATCTCTTGTTTCCTACTTTGACTTGTGATTTAGAATTTAGAACTCTGAGTGAGTATTCCTCTTCCAAGGGTCCCTTTTTTCCACAGGCTGCTTCTCTCCTCCTGGCTGCTTGGTGCTCAGTGTCCACGTTTTCTTGGACACTGTAACTGACTCTTAGAGGACTCTATTAGCTTCTCCCACTGCAAGACTCACAAAGATACACGGAGACTCAACACTCATTGTTTTCTATCCAAGAAAAAGGATAACCAAGTACAGACTACAATAGACAGACACACATTGCCTATTTTTCATTTCTTTCCAGTGAGTTTTCTAGATCTTCCATACAGTTTTCAAAAGACAATTTTCTCCTCAGGGTCAACAGGATGAACAAAGTTGGAATATTTTCTAGTCTAAAGTGAAAAGCAGACATAGATGGATCTAACTGGTGTTTTAGGAGCTAGCTTGTTTCCAGGAAACAGATTCATTTCATCACAGCCTGAATGACAAGAAAAGGGGACCATCCTAAGTGACAGCACCCAGAGAGTTACACTTGTGTATAAGATGAGAGAGCCTTCACATACATCCTGACTCATGATACAGAGGTAACATTCATCATGGCTTCCCTCTACACAGGAAGATTCTCAGATACCATCTTTCAAAAGCTCTTAGTGTCTGGCCTTATCTCCAGCCTTAACTATAATTCTTACTCAGACCTTGGTGTTCATGCTTTGGATAAACTCGATCTAAATTTTTTCATTAAATCATTAAGTTTTGAAGCTATTGGAATGTCTTTCCTTTTTTCTCTTCTTTTTCATTATTAATTTTTATTTTGGGACCACACCTGGTGGTGCTCAGGGATAAGAGAGAAGAAACTTGTGGAAAAAAGGGACCCTTGGAAGAGGAATTCTCAATCAGAGTTCTAAATTCTAAATCCTAAGTCTTAGTGGGAAACAAGAGATTTTAAGGAGCCATTGGATACTTCTATCTTACAATTTGGGATCACTGGGGATCATTTGTGATGCTGGGGATCCAACTGAGGTTGATCATGTGCAAGGCAAATGCCCTTCCTGCTGTGCTATCACTTTGGCTACTCAAAGTTATCATTAGCATTCCTCTTTCTTCTTATTGATCACTTTACTCCTTGTTTATCTTGCTTAGAGATGACAAAGGCAAAGATGTTAACAGATCCATGTTTGCCTCTGGCATAATTTTGGGTGACATTAAAAATTACACATCCCCCAACATAACTAAATGTTTATGCAAACACAAGCAAAGTTGAAAGCAGTGTTAGTAAAAATGGGAGCCTAGGATCTTTGGAAACTTACCCCTGGGACCTGGAACACTGGTGTTTTTTTCTTTTCAAATTTCTCATCAGGGTCATATTTGACCTGGTCCTAGGCTTCACCCAGAATTAAGGGGAGAAAAAACAGGAGTAGAAATTTAGGGGGGCCGGGTGGTGGCACTGGAGATAAGGTGCCTGCGCTAACCTAGGACGGACCGCGGTTCGATCCCCCGGTTCCCCATATGGTCCCCCGTACCTGCCAGGAGCGACTTCTGAGCGCATAGCCAGGAGTAACCCTTGAGCGTCCGTCACCGGGTGTGGCCCAAAAACAAAAACAAAAACAAAAAAGAAATTTAGATAGGCTATTAAAATAGCTAAAAAAGAAAATAATACAGACATGTAGAACTCTTACATGAAAAGCAGTAATTTTCCAAGGTGAATGGGTGAGCTATGTTTCATGTCTGACAATGGCCTCCCAAGGAAGCTGGGAGTTTCGTTCTTTGCTAGCAGGGGCCAACTAACAGCCTTATTTCAAGCTGGCATCAAGCAAAGGCGTATAAATAAAGATAAGAGGATTATTCAAGAAGACCAAAGCAGGAGGTTAAATTTAGAGCATGTGAGCATAATTTTTTCATGACAGGATTTGTTTACTGAGCTATGAAAGGGTTTAGAGAGGCTAAAACTTATGTTGTTTATTTTATTAGATGGGATTGAATTAAGAAATTGTACCAAAAGTCTGGATTTATCTATTTGCCAATCTATCACTTGTCGACATCTCTCATAGCATAATATTATGGCATCAATTTGTCAATGTATTGCACTGACCAGAGAGATTTATTTATTTACTTATTTATTTATGATTGCCTTGATATTAAGGAATGGCACACCCAGCATTCACAGTTGGGCTAAAAGGCAGGGATTCTGGTCAGAGTTTATGCTTGTGTCTACTGATTCTACGGGGCAGCAAACTAGGATCCAATCCTGAGACAGAATTGATTCCATTTTGAAAGACCTTGGACTTTTTTCTCCAACTGTTATGGATATTAATTTCTTTACTCAAAATATTGATTTAAATATTCTGCTTGGATAAAAGTGGTCTTCATATAAGCATGTAGAGCCATATTTGACCAGACAATAAGCCCCAGACACTGATTAAATGCCTCTGGGGACTACTTGTTGCAGATGTCCTAGTGAATTATCATCAACTCAATGTAAGTTAAGGTCTCTTGTCCTTTTAAATCAAGAAATGAGGGGTCATAAACATAGATAGTACAGTTGGTAAGTTGCTTGCCTTTTATGTAGCCAACAATATTCCTAGGCAGAATTTTGAGCATAGAGCCAGAAAGAAACATTTTTTCATCGATTGATTGGTTTTTGGGCCACACTCAGCGGTGCTCAGGGTTTACTCCTGACTCTGAGCTCAGAAACTGCTCTTGGCAGGCTTGAGGGGACCATATGGAATGCTGAGAATAGAATCAGGTCCCTCCTGGGTTGGCCGCATGCAAGGCAAATGCCCCACTGCTGTGCTACCTCTCCAGCCCCAGAGCCAGAAAGAAACTTTAAGCATCACTGAGGTGTGGCCCTAAAGCAGAAAACAAGATAATCTAAAAGTGAGACAGTCTGACGGAGTGATGCAGTTTTTGGAACTAGTGGTCTTTCGAAGCTCAGTCTGTGCTGTTCCACACATCAAGATGCTGTACCCCAAAAAGGGGGCTTTTATCTATGGAGAGTTTTGACCAGAAGAAAGTCAGAAGATGGGGTACTGGATGGCTGTGGAAAGCATTGACAGGAAGACAGAAAGATGGGTTATTGGAAGGTAAGTAGAACAGCTGCACCCAATTCAGTCCAGCATAATCTTCTTGCCCTGATGAATTCTCAGTGGATGGCAAGTTACTAAACTTGAGTTTCAGGCTGCTATTAGGGAGAAGGACATGCACCTGTGCTTGGGGTTGTTATGGGAATTTAGTCCTGCCTCAGGTCTGCAGTACTCAGACCTCCCAGTGAAAAATTTTCCAGCAGTTCACAGTTGGCGGACCTCACCTGGGCACTGCTTCTCTCCAAGATAAGGAGGCAGATTAACCCAGAATGATCCCAGTTGCTGTTTTATTACTTGCAAGATTCTTAAAATATCCTCAAATTTAATGACCAGGACACACTGCAGAAAAGCCCTCTGCACTGCTATATTCATCACAGCAATAGTCACAATGGGCAGAATCTGGAAACAACCCAAGTGCCTGACAACAGGTGAGTAAAAAAATATTGATAATCTTGCTCCACAGTGGGATACTTGCAAAGATTGAGTGAATTAACCTAGTGTGCTGTGGGTTGTTCAAGAAGTCACATGAGATCCAGCGTTGGGGTCTTGCCCATGTGGGGAAGTCAACACATCAGATGAACCGAAGTTGGGAGCAAGAAGGCAGCTGAAATCCTGTGTGTATATGTGTGTGTATGCGTGTTTGTGTGTGTTACCTGCTAGGCCTTTTCTGCAACTGGGACTCTGCTCACATCTAGGACTCCACAGAGGGCTTCTCTCCTTCTCTCCTGTTTTCTTGAGATTGCTGGAAAGTGACACAAATGTCCTGCGAGAGTAGTGCTGAGAGGGACGCTTGACTTGGATACTTATTTTGTTGGCGTTTAGAACAACACTGAGAAAGACAGAGACAGAGACAGTGACAGAGAGACAGTGAGACACACAGAAAGATTATATGCAGAACTCTAATTTTATTTTACTTTTATTTTATTATTTTTTGGGGGTCACACCTGGCAGCACTCAGGGTTACTACTGGCTCTACGCTCAGAAATCGTTCCTGGCAGGCTCTGGGGACCATATAGTATGCCAGGATTCGAACAAACGTCCTTCTGCATGCAAGACAAAGGCCCTCCTCCATGCCATCTCTCCAGTCCTAGAACTCTAATTTTAGTCCTAGCCCATCACATTGGGTTCAATAGATCACTTGATTTGGGGAGTTGAGGAACAGGAGACCTGGGGGACTTGTCCCATCACATAGGTGAGGGGTGAAGGGTCTTTATGCACCAAGCTGGGCAAAGTGAAACAGTGAATTCATGATTGAGTTAACAATTAAAGATTAATTATTTTATTTAGCACCATGGTTACAAGTTTGTTCATAATACAGTTGGTTTTTTTTCTCACAGATACAAAGTTGTTCCTGATTGAGTTTCATCATACGATGTCTAACACATTTCACCAGTGCACATTCCCTACTACCAATGTTTCATTTTCCCTCCCATCCTCTCTTCTACCTGCTCTGGGGCAGACAATTTTCTCCCTCCCTCCTATTCTCCTCCCCCCCCCCCAACCTCTCATTTTTGCCAGGCATCCTCAGCCTGGGGTAAAGACAGAATCTTTTTTACTTCCCAGAACACACCCCCTTTCCTACCCACGAATTACCCCTCCTTTGAATATCTATACTCCATTAACTTTGTGTTAAGTACCTGTGGCCGAAATCTAAGCATTCATTCCAGTTAAGGGAGCCAGACATTCTTTTAATTATGAACCGCTCTGTTGCTTAATATCTAGAAGTGGGTGTCTGAGTCAATCCTTGTTTGTTTAAGCAAGCATTGCCCTCCAGGGTCTAGTTACATTAAATTATTCAGAGGGAGGGCTCCGGATCCTCGCTTAATTAAAAAGCGCTGGAATTCTCTACTGGATACTGTTACGTATCCAGAGAGCCAAAGGAGCAGGAGTCAGAGCCTGGGGTGTCTGCTCTTTCCTGAAGCCAAATAATCACCTGAGCTTTGAATCTCGAGCTTTTGACCAGTCCAGGTTAAGGTGACAACCTTCCCATTGGCAGTTGAGCCGAGAGACAGAAGTTAGTGACTGCACTGTCAGACTCTAACCAAGTCCCAGCTGGCCTGTCCCCCGCAGAAGCCCAGATTCTCAGTGTAGGGCTGAGACTCCGTGGGAGGAAAGCAAGTTGGAAAGAACTCAAAGGGAAATGCCAGTGGGTGCGCACTCGCATTATATAAGCAGCATCTTTTTTTTTTCTGATTTATGGATGTTCCTCGAATATTCTCTAAGCCACTGGAAGGGCTTCAGTCCGGAGATTCAGAAAAGTTTATGCATAGGGCCAGGGAATGTTTTCTTAACCATTGAACAACATGGATTGACTATTGGCTCCTTAGACATATGGTCCATAAAAGATAAATTGCATATCCAATTAGATGGCTTGTTGGTAATTCAAAGGATCTTTAAATTCTCTTCCTCAAGCCCCTCAGCTTCCCCTGTATGGGAATCTTTATATATCTTATTATTTTCCTGAATCTGTAAGTTGATCATTCTGCATTTTATAAAATGACTTTCTCTGGCCTGTTATCTGGCCATGAGTTTCTGGGACTGAGTAGTTCTGCTGCTAAGGAAAGTAAGGACCTTTATTGAAATTGGACACAGTCAAAAGTTGATATTTTATTGACAACAACATGCTTTCCTGCTTTTTGTGGTTTCTCAAAAAGTCTGCAAGAAACCATTTGGGGGTTCATGATCTGTGGATGATCTAAAACTCAGCGGTTAAGTTTAAAAAAAAGAAAAAAACAACCAAGTAACCTTCTCTGTGTTTTGTTTATATGCCAGAGAGATCTTACCAATGATTGGCAGCTCAAAACCTTTCAATCTGCTATTTTTGCAGAAGCACTGTTTTCCCTCAATTTTGCAGGATTTCTGTCTCATATAATATTGTGCTGTGGGCAGATGGAGTGAAATGAAGCAAGGGTATTCCTCAGCAATGTGACAGTTTCTGTAGTTTTACCATTTAATTATTATGCTCTATTAATGTCATCATGACTAAGGGAAAAGACTATTACAAATGGACAGAAAATAGTGGAACAGAGGTTAATGTTAAGGGTAGCTGGGTATTGTAGAGGATGGTGCAACCACATCCTCAAACCATATTGCCAATAAGACCACAATGGGAGCTCCAAGTCACAGCAACCCAAGTTAAAAATGTGGCTGTCAAAGTGACAGGCTGAGGTAGATGTGCAGAGTGAGGGAGTCTGGGGACTCTGGGAAAGGAAATGAATGCCAGTGGTGGGGTTGTGCTGGAACACAGTATGCCTGAAACTCAGCTATGACTAGCTCTTGTATCTTAATAAAAATAAGAAGGTATTGTACTAAGTGAAAGTCAGAGGGAAAAGGATAGACATAGAATAATCTTACTAATTTGTGGGATATAAGAAAAAATAAAAGATAGTATGGTGGGACTGGAGAGATAGCATGGAGGTAGGGCGTTTACCTTGTATGCAGAAGGACAGTGGTTTAAATCCTGACATCCCATAAGATCCCCTGAGCCTGCCAGGAGTGATTTCTGAGTGTAGAGTGAGAAGTAAGACCGAGCACTGCCAGGTGTGACCCCAAACAAAAAAAAAAACAAAAATAAAAACAAAGAATAGCATGGTAATAATATTCATAAATAATAGGAGTGAGGGCCAGGAGGTCCAGTGCATGGTAGAAAGCTTGCTACAAAGATGGGGGAATGAAGTTAGGGTAGAAAATGACCACCATGTCAATTAGAGTTGGAATTGATCACTCTGGACAAGAACTGGGTGTTGAATGGAGAATAAAAGTGATATTCATGATAATGCATCAGTAACAGTGGTGCAAACCATAGAGTGCCTAAAAGGAAAAAATAGAGAGAAAGAGGAGTAAAATGCCTGCCCAGGAGGCAGGTGGGGTTGGGGAGTGGGAAATAAACTGGGAACTTTGGTGTCAGAAAATGTTTATGTATGAAGGGTGATGTACATTGTAAGACTTAAACTCAATCATGAACAACTTTGTAACCATGAGGTTTTAAAAAAGGTTTAAATAAAAAATAAAATAAAAATAAATTTATAATACTTAAAAATTAAATACAATGAAAAGAGACTATTAAAGATAAATTAGTTTGCATTTTAAAATATGATCTTTTTACCTGGTTTACTTGCAACATAGTTGGACACTTAAGTGGTATTAGAAATCTGTCTTTAAGTTCAAGTGATAGGATACATACTTGCTTGGCAACATCTTGGGTTCAAGACACTGAATTTCATGGCCTCCATAAAATAATGCCCAGCGATCCCAGTGATCTCATAAAGTAGGTGTATTTACTATAGTAATATTTTGTTGTTTTGGAACCATATCTGGTGGTATACAGGGGTTACTCCTGGTTCTGCACCAGGAATTACTTCTAGCAGTGATTCAGTGATACCGTCTGGGATGCCTGGTATCAAACCAGAATCAGGCATGTGCAAGGTAAACTCTTTACCCACTGTTCTATCTATTCATATCCTAAAAAGGTTTTTATATATACAAAAAGTTTTCCTTCTATGAAGACAGTAAGAATTGTTTATAGATAATGAGAAGTCCTTCCACTCACTTGTTCTGCCTATGTTCTTCATTTTTCTAGTACCACTGAACTCTGTGCCTTGTGGAGTTTGCATCCATAGATAACTAAAAAGGAAGAAACCATAATTATTCCTAGCCCTATTTTAGGGGACAGAATTTCTTATGATCTAACAATAGAAAGTGTCATTTCTCTCTGGCAAATCTGTTCTAACAAGACCTTCAGTTAAGGTAATGTACCTTCAATTGCAACTGTGCTTTGGGGTGATGACGTCTTACTCACTAAAGTCTGACTGATGGGTTACTCACAGGAGAAAACATTTCCAAGACATTCTGTGTTTTCTTTGACCTTCAGACACTATTTTATTTGGCGGGGGGGGGGAGTTGGAAAGTCTTACTGTTTTTTTGGAAGTCCTTCAAAGCTCTGTGCACAGAGATAAGGAAAATGCATGAGACAAAGTATTCAGACATCTTCGAGACAGATAAAGTATTATTATCTAAAGCACTGACCAAGTTTAGATAACTCAGCTCATATTTAAAGAAGAAAGCAATGTAACTTTGCTTAAAAATGTAAGTTTCTTTGAAATTGAAGAAGAAAACTCAGGCCATTTCTTAAAGGTCAGAATTCATGTCTTGCCTGAAGGAAACCTTGGGTTAATCCTCAGCACATCATGGTCCCCAGAGTAATTCTGGGAGTGTTTTTTTCCCTGAGAACACAGCCAGGAATAACTCAAAAATAAACAAACAAACAAACCAGAAAACTTGGAGAAAATGATAAGAAATGACTTTTTTTTTTGAAAAGCATATGATGATGCTTTCCCCTGATCTTTTGGAGAGCAAGGCTGATGGGAGGCTTTTTCAACTAGGACGTCAGGACTATTGAGAAACTTGATCTCTCAGCACCAACCCTCTTTAGAGCATTGAGTGAGTCTGTAATTAACAGCAACATTTTCTCTATTTGCTTCCTCTACATATCAACCACAAGGATCTCTTTTGAGAGACCATGATGGTAATTTATGCCCCTTTACAGTTCTTCTGTGAACGTCTTTGTCTGTTGACTCAGTGACCCCTCATCTCTGCTCAGTTCCTTTGCTCATTGTATATTGTGGGGACAGAGTTCATTGTGGGTCCTAGTATACTTTCTCTGGCCAGACTACCACAATAATAATGATATTCATCTTTAGTAAATACAAGGCGATTCAGAAATTTCCATGTACTACCTACATATAGATTAGTTTGTCTCTTCTATGAACCTGCATAACTTTTGCTTCTCATTTTCTGGTAGAAAACAGACTCGGGCTAATCTGGTCTAAAACAAGCAGCTCCAAAATCTGCAGAAGAGTTGAAGGCAGTTCAGAACCATGGTCAGCAAATTCTGGTACTTTGGTCTTCCTTGGCTTGAGCCAAGGTAAGAGTGAGGTTAGTCCCACCTTGAAGTTCGTAGCTCTTCTCCGCATCACACACTTTTTCTCATCTTGCCAATATGACATATTTCTACTACTACTTTAAAAGACTTTCTGTGTACCTGCCTGGAATTGGAGTGTTTGTCCTACTCCTACTATGTCCTTATGCATTTGTTTCTCAAAATTCTCCTGCTGGTCCTGATTCTTCTCAGTGGAGATGCTCCTCCAGAGCTTCCCCAAGTCTCTGGAATGTAAGTAGGAGGGGTACAAGATTGTTTTGTTTCCTTGCCTGCTCTCATCACCCTGACCCAGAAGTGACACCTAAGCTGACTCTTATCAGCTAATTGTCCTCAATGTGTGGTTCTTCTGTCCTCTCAATTATTTTGTTTGTTTGTTTTTTGGGGGGACACATCCAGCATCACTCAGGGGTTACTCCTGGCTTTACACTCAGAAATCTCTCCTGGCAGGCTCGGGGGACCATATGGGATGCCAGGATTCGAACCACCGTCCTTCTGCATGCAAGGCAAATGCCTTACCTCCACGTTATCTCTCCAGCCCACCCCCCGAATTATTTTCAATTTTACTTTTCCTTCAAAGCCAGGAGTTTCTGGGATTTTTCATCAGTCACCTTGTGTTTAGAATGCTGGCACTCAAATGTGATCCCCACATGAAGTGCCTAGATGCTCTCTGTAAAAGGGATGGAAGTGGCTTTGTTTAGGAGGAGCTGGCAGAGTGGAAATGATCATTCTGAGAGCAAGGGTTAATAAAAGAAAAGCTTTTTCAGGATGTCACCATGCTTTTAAAAATAATATAATGTATCAAAATAAAGCATATGTTTGTTTATGGGAAATCATTTCTTTCTTTGTAAAATGTCAATGCTATTAAGATGTCAGGCAATGTCACACTTGTTAGAAAAAAATGTTAATATTTTGGAAAATGTAGATCCCTTCCCTTCCTCTATAGGTTTCTCATGGTAGAAAAATTTTGAATGAAAATACCTGTAAAATAATTTTCTTATTAGCCCTTCCTCTCTGCTCTCTGCTATTACAAAGTAAAATATTTTAAATATCAGTTATTTTTCCATAATTGCCTGGATGGGAACCAATGCTCTATTTATAATGTTCAATTGTGTTGATGGTGGGTTGATTTTGAACCAACTCTCCCAGGGGGAATAGTCAGAATCTGGGTGCTTATTGTTTTGTGATCATCAGAGAGTGTAGGCAGACTGGAGACTCATGTACATAGCTTACCTTTGATAGGGCTTCATTTTAGAATTCTAATGGCAGATACAGCAAAGCTTCTACTCATATAGAGTATGAAGCTACTCTATTGGCATCAACATAGGACAGCAAACCAATGGGAAGTCAATGACATTATGTATATTCTGTTGACTTCCCCAGAAATGCTCAGGGCATCTAAGGGACTGCCCATTTCTAAATGCAGATTTGAAATTCAGCACAAGGTCTGACAGTGGTTCTTGGGCCCTGAGGTACCCAGACCACCATGGCAGTGCTGAGAATCTCTCTGGCTGTACTTGGAGATGTGTAGGGGAACCGGTGGTGCCATAAATCAAATATGTCTCTGGTATATGCTAGCTGTGTGCTATCTAGTAGTTGTACTATCTCCTGGCCCCTTATATAATTGATAACATTATACTTAATATTTTTTGTCCCTTATTAAAGGTTAATTGATCATATACCTCAGGGTCAATCTTAGAATAGTCAAGTCTAGTTCTTTGATCAGAGGGTCTGTTTTTATTCCAGGAACGTGCTGTTTTAATGCCTACTTTTTTATAGTACAGTTTGAAATTGGGGAAAGTGATGCTTCCCATCTTCATTTTTTCAAGTTTTGTTTTAGTTGTTGATGAATGTTGAATATATTAGTTCTTGATAAATCTTTATTTTTCCATATGAATTTTATGATTGTTTAATCTATTCTTTTAAAAATGTTAAAATATACTTATAAGGATTGTGTGAAATCTATACAATGATCTATTTAGAGATAAACTGGATGCTGAGAGGAGATAAAATGATATGCATGATATCCCCCTGTAGCAATATTGCAAACAAAAGTGTCTAAGATGAAAAAAAATGAAAAGAGAGTGATCGAAGAAAAATGTCTTCCCTAGAGACAGGGAGAGGGCAGGAGGAGAACGGAACATTTGCTGGGGAAAATATGCACTGAAGGGGGTTGGTTGGACAGAGTATGAATGAAATTCAATGATGAACAGCTCTGTAATTGTGAAAATAAAATCAACTGTATAATGAATAACTGTGTAACCACCATGTCAAAATAAAGTAGTTTAAAAAACACAAAAACCCAATGCCAAACATGCTGCTTGAACAGAAACCCTCTCAACTGTTTGTAACTATTTATTTTGAAGAAAATGGAAGCATTGGGGAAAGTGCACCTATCTATTAACTGGGTCGATTGCTCTTCTTTTCAGTGATCAGGCAAGGTCCAAGTGAATTCTGGAAATTTGTTTCACTCTTGGGACTCTTTTCTTCATGAAGTTATTGGGACAGTTATTGGTGTGTATTTCTCTAGTCTCTGCCTCAATTTCCCTTTCAATATTCTGTCATTTTGAACTTGACTTATTTCTCAGTTTTCCTGAGGCATAAAGCTGTCACTATCTGGTTGGGTTTATTAAATGTGAAGCTGAACTTCTTTAAATTATGTTTTTTTCTAATTTTAATTTTGGGTGGTACATACTGGGTGGCACTTAGAAGCTACTTTTAGCTCAATGCTCAGAAGTTAAAGCTTATGAAGCTCAGAGAACAAACATGGCGCCAGGGATAAAGGTGGCTCAGCTTTACCTAAGACAAGTGCCTATACCCCAGATCTGGACTATCTCCTGCCCATGTAGTGCTGTTATTTTTTTATGCTACAACACTTTGAAGAACCCCCTCTGTAGGCCTGGGGTGTGGAGAAAAAAGGACAAGTTCCCACATCAGTTCCACATCATGGCAGGAGCTAGAATAAACAAAGATTTCAAGAGTGCAGGCTCCCAGGACAGGCCAAGGGTCTAATGTGATAAAAAAAAAAAAAAAGGGACTATCACCAAAAAGGGGATTACAAAGTTTCCCCTGGAGTTGAGCAATGAAATTTGTTATTGTTATACTGTTCCCAGTCTTTCTGATGATACCATTGTCTTTGGTGCTGTGCTATCTCATTGGCATTCTAATTTGCATCTCCCTAAAATGCAGCGATAAAGAATTTTTATGTGATTATTGCTTCTCTTCCTATTTTAATGGGTTATTAATTTTGTTATTGCTGTTGAGTTTTGTGAGTGCTTTAAATATTTGGAGATGAACTCTCTGTCAGATGTATGGTTCACACATATTTTTTCCCTTTCATTGGGAGTACTATTTAATTTTAGCCTGAGTTACTTTTGCAATACGGAAGTTTTCTTTTTTAAATATTTGGGCCACACCCAGTGATGCTCAGGGGTTATTCCTGGCTATGCACTCAGAAATCACTCCTGACTTGGGGGACCATATGGGACACTAGGGGATCGAACCATGGTCCGTCCTAGGTAAGATAAGTGCAAGGCAAACACCTTACCACTGCGCCAATGCTCTGGCCCTAGTACAGAAGATTTTTTTAAATGCAGTGTAGTTTTTTTTTTTTTAATTTTTTGTGTCATGCATTTTTTGTTTGTTTTCTGGACCCCACCTGGTGGCACTCAGGTTACTCCTGGCCCTGTGCTCAGAAATCAGTCCTGGCAGGCACAGGGGATTATATGGGATGCCAGAATTCGAACCATCGTCTGTCCTGAATCAGCTGCATGCAAGGCAAATGCCCTACCACTGTGCTATCTTCTTGGCCTCTGTGTCATACTTTTTAATAGAATCAAATCCGTGACAACTATTAAGGTTCCTATTGTGGAGAGTCATTCCTCTGTTTTTTTCCATGTGTTTTATGGATTCAGATCATATGTCAGTGTTTCTAATTTAAGTTTAATTTTAATTCACATTTTAATGTAAGATAGATATTCAGTTTAATCTTTCTTGCATGTATATTAGTTTTTCCAGTATTATTGGTAGAAAAATGTTTTTTCTCCACTTAATATACCTATAATCTTTGTCATTAACTAGCTGCCCAAATATCTGGTTTTTAAATCATATTTTATTGTTCTGAAAGTCTTCTTTTATTCTTGTACCACACCATATGTATTACTATATATTAAAGTGGGGAATGCAAAGCTTCTGTTTAGCTTTTTATTTCCTCAAAGTTACTTTGACTATGATTAATTTTCTAGTTTCTGAAACATTTTATTTAAATTTATTTTCATTTAAGGCCACACTCAGTGAAGCTCAGGCCTTACTTCTGGTTCTGTGATCCCAGATCCTAATAGAAATTGGGTGACCATATGAAATGTGACTGATTGAACCTAATTTGGCTGCTTGCAAATTTGCTATCCACTGTATTTTTTCTCCAGTCCTTTTATAAAACTTTAATGGCTTTTGTCCTTTGACTTAAAAAAAAAACCACTGGAATTCTGATGAGAATCTCCTTGAATTAATATAATTCTCTGAGTAGCAAGGGCATTTTAATAATATTAATTTTTTTTTTCATTTTTTTGGGGGTCATAACCAGTAGCGCTCAGGGGCTCCTCCTGGCTTTACGTTTAGAAATTGCTCCTGGCAGGCTTGGGGGGCCATATGGGTTGCCAGATTCAAACTGATGTCCTTCTGCATGCAAGACAAACGCCCATACCTCTTTGGCCTGATATAATTATTAATATTAATTAAAACCCACGAAAAACCATTTATTTACATTTCTGTGTTCCCTTTGATTTCTTTTAATATTTATTGTTTTTTGCATATATGTCTTTCATATCTTATCCTAGATACTTGATGTTTTGGAACATAATTTTAAGTGGTTTAATTTTTTATTTTTCTTATTTGTTGCTTGCATGCAGAATTGCAATATTTTTATGTTACTTTTATAACTTGATATTTTGATATACTTCTTTTATAAAATTATTTTCACACTCTCCTCTTTCTGCCTGTCTGCCTGTGTCTTTGAATCCTGAAGATCTCCCCAGCACCCCCCAAAACTGCATTCTGAAGCTGCCTGTAAGTAACTTGGCTATGGGGGTCACCGTCCAATAAACTGAGCTCTCTGGCCTGCGGAGGCCCCACCCTGCTGTGCCTCTGTCCACGCTGAGAATTCAAGGGAAACCTTTCCACTTTCATTCATGACTCTGTATGTCTAATGTAGGCTACATACTATAGATTTTTAAACCTCTGACTCAATGTTTAAAGTTTAGTGGCCTATTATAGTTTTATTTGACACAAACAATTTTCATTTCTGTGAGAAACTACCCCACTGCCCAATATTTGTGATGATAAGACTGACAGGTTCCAATGGTAAGATATATTCTGTGGTTTTCAAAGACAACATTGATTTTCTTAGATATTATTCCAACATTCTAGGGCATTCATTCATAGCATTCATAGGCACATTCTTTTTTTTTTAATTTATTTAAAGAAAATGTATCACATAGTTGACATAACTGACCTTTATATATTTGTTTCAGGATGAGAGAAAGTGAAGTTATTAAAAATAGAAAGAAAATAGAAAATCTAAAAATATGGAAAAAAAGAAGAAAAAGTTCATTAGCAGAAGGTTTAGTAAAGCTCCTGTTTTTAAAGGATATATAATAAAAAAAAGATGAGTGCGTGTGACAGTTGCTGTTGTTGTTTGCATAGGCCAAGCAAAATATAGGAGAAATCAAAGGAAAAACCTTTGGCTTAAAAAAGGGAGACCTTACCCACAAAGTATTCTGGCATAAGACCAAGCTCCAGTTATACTAAATTGTCCAACCCCAAGTCATTCTCAGTGGTCCCAGTATAGTTCTTCACCATCACAGTTATTGCTGTCAGGTTTCTGTAGTTATAGATCCTGGTTTCTGTATAGGTCCTATGTTGAAGTTCGAGTGACATGTAGTGTCTTCTGGTTTTGTCTCATCATTAGATAGTTTTGCAGGGACTCCTTCCCTAAAAGCAGACTGTTGCTGTTACCAGGTCATCAAGATGTTATAAAAACCCTCTTTGTAGTAAGTCAGTACCATAGAAGTAGTAGGGCCTTCCTTGATAGAATTTTTATTTCTGGTGATGGTGTAGGAAACCATGATTGTTTCCATAGATGGTATCCATGGTTCAGGGGTGAATAGTCAATGTCCAATCTACTGAAGTCTAAGCCATGTCACTATGCTACGTGTTCAGGGTGTAAGGTCCCATTGCAGTATAAACATTTGTGTGTTCCTATCTCTATTAGATAAGAACTTGTTTGCATATGTACACTTTCCCCCATTTTAATGAGGCACATTTTTTAAAGACAAGGACAGAAACATAGGAAGAGAAAGAAAGCGGTCAAGAAGAAAATACCATGAGAGTCAGAGGCAGTGCTATTGAGAAGTGTGAGAGATAGAAAGACACACAGAGACAGAGAGATAGACTGGTAGGCACAAAGAGCCAGCTACACTGAGAGACAGAGATGGAGAGGGAAATGGGTAAAAAGAAGTGGGGAGATGCACAAAAGTGGGAAGGAGCCCTCATAGGTACATTTTCAAAAATTTTAACTTCCTAATGACTTTCTTGGAATGGCACTACTATAAATTCTAAAAACCTCTGCAATGTTCTGTTCTATTATCATGTGGGTTCATCCAATTTCCA
>PVKC010011341.1:0-24829 GCA_004027635.1 Crocidura indochinensis
GCACACTGGTATGCCACTTCTGGACTTGTAATACTTGTAATATTCCACAAGATTTTCTTTTCAGGAGCCTCCTAGCGTATATCATCTATATGGTATAAAGTTCCTGTGGCCAGAGTTTTATATATGAATACTGCCGTCATCTCCTCCCCTTCTCAATCCAAACACAATCACTTCATCGCTGGATCTTAGACAGCTAGTCATTCTAATTCTGGATATCCCAGTGGATGTCCCTGGAAGCCAAAAACCACTAATTAAATCCTTAAGAGAGTGAATGCCACCGTCTAACAAATTTTGATCAACCAAATATGAAATAAGTATGCAAATTCTTTTCTTACAGTCTCTTCTCATGGTTCATAGAATCAAGAAATAAGCTACGTTTCCTTGAGCCATTATGACCAATTTGTATTTAATTCCTTTTCTTCTCTACCTCTTTCTTACACTCCTGGGATTGCATCGACCTAATTATGCTTAGCTCTATTCACTGCTTTTGAGGAAAACTAAGCTAAGACAATCAGTTCAAAAAGTGATCCTAGAAATCAAATCTTCATGATGAGGTCATGGAGTTAAATTTCCCATGAGTCTGAAGAAAGGATAACTCAATTATAAGTGCATAAATAATAACCTACTGCATAAAATGGCATCAATGGCTACTTAAATTTTACTTAATTTTAATCAGAATGAATTCTGATAAAAGTATTGGGAGATTGAATGACTTCTACATTTGACCAAAGATAGGACAATACTTATGAGAAGTGTGACATGGAACAATCTCTTCTTAAGACATCTAAGACTTGTAAAAGGATACAAATAAGATTAGAGTAATTAAGTTCTCCTAATGCTACCATAAAGGAATGATTACTCTAGGAAATTTTTATATAGAATAATTTTTCTCCCTAAAGTCATAGACAGGTGATTCAGTGAGTAATGGTAAATTTAGTTTCAAAAAATATAAAATCTTTAAGTTACTCTATATTTTTTGTGGTTTTTTGGGTCACACCTGGCAGTGCTCAGGGGTTACTCCTGGCTCCATGCTCAGAAATTGCTCCTGGCAGGCACGGGGGACCATATGGGGCACCGGGATTCGAACCGATGACCCTTTGCATGAAAGGCAAACGTCTTACCTCCATGCTATCTCCCAGGCCCCAAGTTACTCTATATTATAGTCTGAGTTTTGAGAAGCAAAAAATAAGACCATGAAACTGGCATGGCAATATTTGGGTAAATGAACTTGGACATTTGAAGTTAAATTCTCCAAACTTTCTGAGTTGAAACAGAGGCTTCCTCCTTGAAATACATAAAGAAACTTCTTATATAAAAATAATAAAGACTGGGGCCCGGAGATAGCATGGAGGTAAGGCATTTGCCTTTCATGCAAAAGGTCATCGGTTCGAATCCCAGTGCCCCATATGGTGCCCCGTGCCTGCCAGAAGCAATTTTTGAGCATGGAATCAGGAGTAACCCCTGAGCACTGCCGGGTGTGACCCAAAAACCAAAAAAATAATAATAATAAAGACTTATCCTTAACTTTTTAAAGACCTGTCCTTTTCACTATCTATAGACTGATGTGTTACTATATTTAACTGATACCCCAGTCTTTCTGGGACATGTCTCACTTTTGTAATATTGGATATTGTGGAGTTGGAATATTTGATATGTAGATTGAAATATTATACACTTGCAACTCTATCTCAAATATCCTTATAATTTGTAATTCATGGTGATTCAATCAATAAATATATATTTTTAAAAGAATTTATAGAAAGAAAACAGAATATTTCCCTTTATCTCCATGAGTCAGTTGTCATAACTTCCCTTATTTCACTGGTCTACCATAGCAATCAGTAATATAAAGTCAGAAAATACACTAATAGGCCCATTCATTAGTTTTCCTTAATGTCTTATGGTCAGTCTTTTATACAGGGAAGGAGAATAGTGGTACCTTTGGGAAGCTAAGTAGGAAACTTCAGTTTTAAAGTTAATTAATAGAATGACTCATTAGTATCCTATTTTAGGCAATGTACCTCAAAACATAGCTTTCTTTATTTGAAGAGATCATGTATTATCAAATAAAATTAAGTCTAGTATATATGTATATATCCCAATAAAACCTAAAATTAAAGCAGTATAAAACGATAAAAGTCTAATTTTCCCTCACATGAGGAGAGATATCTGCAAGACAGCTCAAGGCCAAAATAATAGTTTTACTCTTTCCTCAGGTAAACAACTACTTGTCTTTCTGGCCCAATATGCATCCTAATTTGAGACATTTGTGGAAGTGTGGAAGATATGGAACCACAACATTAAGAGTCTACTCTCTGCATAAAGCTGGAGCATCTATGAAAGAAATATCAAACAATCAATTAATTAATTGATTCTTCCTATTTAACAAGTTAAAATAACTTTCTGAGACAACTTTCCCTTAACCCAAACTTCAAATGTCTTCTTTCATCATGCATGTTTTAACTAGATTCGCAGAGATCTGGTAAATATTGCATTTAATCTGACTGCAATTCTACACTGAATGAAGTTGAGTTTCTAAAACTGAAAAATGGATAACAGGTAGGAATAGATAATACAGTCTCTATATTTTGCCACAATGCTTTTCTTTACTCCATGAATGCTGGAAATTCTGTCAAGAGTGAGGATAAAGCAAATGAAAATGAAGACAAACATGACAAGCTCTGATGTTGAGAAATTAGCATCTGATGGAGGTGAGAAAAATATATCATATGTGAGTTACTACTAACCTCAAAAAAGATTTTATCAGAATTGGTAGTACAAGGTAACTATTGTAGTCTAACTTTACAGATTGGTTTTGACATAACTCTTGCCGGAGACAGTCTTTGAGAGCATGGCTATTTTCTTCAAGTATACTGGAGAAATAGTGAAAATAAATGTTAGAAATTATAACTCATACAGATGAGATAGTCTGTTTAGAGTTTGCAAAGAATCTAAGAGGATAAATGTGACTGGAGAGGTGGTCAAGTTACATATGCTAGTAAAGCCTTGAAGACTATGCTTAGTAATTAGAGTGTTCTGATATAAGAGGCCCATTGAACAGAAATTTAGGGTCAGTCTACACTGTCCTCTGCAGAGAAGAGGAACATTTTTTTCTTCCTCATAATAGTATAAAGATTTCCCTATCAGAAAATGGCTCTTCTTTATTAGTCGCTCAATCAATTTAAGAGCAATTTTCTCCCTTCTTATCCAATTGACTTACAAGAAGTCATGGTTTAAAGCCCATTCAATGAATATGGTCTTTCCACAGACTCAAGGGAATGGGACTGAATCTATTTATTTTTATTGAAACTCCATGTATTTGAGAAGGCATTTGGGCCACACCAAGCTATGCGCAGGGCTTGCTTCTCCATCTGCACTCATTCTTCATGATGCTTGAGGAGACCCTGCATAGTGTCAGTGATCAAACTGAAACTCCACATATTTTGAAAGTTGGGTTGTTTTAACAGCTCTGACTGACTTCAGGTTCTTCAGGACAGTGAGTAAGATTAGCATGCTTTAATCTCACTCAGATTAGTGAGATGTTTTTAATGCTGCAAGGTCTATATCAAACACATAGATATATCTTTGCTTACAGACTCTTTTATGGAATCAGCAGCAGTTCTGTGTGACTTTGAGAAGAATATGATGAATCGTTTAGTAGAGGCAAGAGAAGTGAGACCATTAAAAGGCAGATTATCTTCATTATAAGGACTTCCCCCCCCTAATTCTCAGGCTGTCCAAAAGCAGAACCAACTTAGCTCAGAAGTACCCAGCAGAATTGTTAACATGTTTTGGTCCTAGATGGGCAGAGATGACTTTGAATGTTGACTCTGGCTCTCACCATCTATGTCACCCTGGACAATCACTTCACCTCTCAGCATGTTTCTGCATCTGTAAGATGTAAGTAGATACTGAGAGTATCTACTTCAGAAGGCTATGAAATGAAGTCAGGAAGTTCCTGGGAAGTTCAACTTGTCAATGCAGAGAAGATCAAAGCTCTCTTGTTGGTAATATAAATTGGACCATCATTTGGTAGGGAAGATTTAGAGAAAGTCAAAAGCTGGCACCTGTAAATTAGACTTTGTTGAAATTTTATTAGTAGGCAAATTTATGACTTGATTTTATTTCATGTACAAGATGTTGCTGGCAAGGCCATTTTAGACTTGCCTTATGAAGCTCTTTAGGGTTCCTGAAAATAAATTTTGCCGAGCTTTAAAATGTGTAGCATCTATCTATTTCCAGATGTCTGGACCTGGGTTATTTTTGTCCTCAGCTATTTTAATGAAGTTATTAGAGTGACAAAGTGTGTTAACCATCATGGCTAAGGAAAAGGGTAGGTCAGAGAAATGCAGTTTTGAGAGCATCTCTGAGTGTTCATTGCCTCCCACCACCTCCCGCTCCAGGGATTGGGAATTTAGCTGTAAGTTTCTCAAAACAATTCTATTGCTTAAAGACTAAAATGCCATCCATTAATTTATGTTAAATGTTGACATTTTATTTAGAGACACTAACACATCTTTTTTTTTAATTTTTTATTTTTTTAATTTTGAGAACAAAGATGCAAAGAAAGAGGACAAGGTAAAGTTACAGTGGAAGGACAATCACCCATAAACAGAATTCACATAAGTCGCCTTGCTGATGTCTTAACATTGAATTTTCAGCCAAAGAATATTAAGAAAAATAAAACAGAACCCATGCATAATTATTTTGTCCCTCAGTCCCCGGGTTGTGATACATATTTCCTAGCAGCATATAAAGTGTTCTAAAGCCATAAAACTTTACGTATCTTCTTAAATATTGAAGGCATAGTACTTCTTTACATTTCCATGTATGTGCATATTAGTTTAAGTTAGCCTCAAAAGTGGGTGTTTCTTTTAAAGGAATACAGTAAAAACGGCGTTAGAGTGGCAATACTTGTTTGCATCAGCCCAACAAAATATGGGGGGCATGGAAAGGAAAATCCTCGGCCTAAATACAAGGGGACCAAACACCTGAAGTTTTCTGGCTTAAGACCAGCTCTAGGCTCCAGGCAAACTAGGTTACTCCATCCAAATCATTGTCTGTAGTGCCATTTCATTTTTACTTTCCACGCTGTCTCAGTTTCTGGTATCATGTTTCTGGAGACACTAACACATCTTAAATGTACACCAGGCTAGTTTCTTAGCTGTGTACCTCTAAGTACATATCCATTGCTGATCTTTGGTCACAAAATCCCCATATAATACTCCCTTATATACCCATGCTCAGTATTCCAATCCTGGGTGAACGGATCTGATGCCAAGTAGCTATACAGAATTAATAAACCAAACCAGTCAGCAGATAATTGTAAGTTAGTTGGCTTCTCATCTCGTGGTCACACTCCATGAGCCAAGTCAAACCAATGCCCCTTTATTAACTAACCAGGAGGGGAAGGGTCCAGTGATATCCAGGTGAACTTTAATAAGTCAAAGGGCTTGGTAAAAAGAAAAGGCAGTTTGGGGAATGTCTTTGCATTGTGTAAAAGCAGGTGTAAACTAACATGTCTACCAAAAGAACCACTGAAAATCAGGTAAGTGATGAGAACGTGTCCCATGAAATCATTATTTTTCTCATTCCTACCCTTGTGTAAAATGGAATTGTATAACAGAAACATAGTTGTGTTCAGCTTATTTTCATCAACTTATGATCTGTGAGATCTGTCTGTGTTTCAGTTTATATCAATACTCTATCATATTATGGTATAGTTACCAATCATATCTAAATCTTATACCAAAGTTAAACACTTGATTTTTGCACAAATGTAAATTTAGCATGTATTGAACATTTTATTTGACTCATTAATAAGTATACCAGTAAAGCATTAAAAAAAGGTTCCCATGAGAATTTAACTTCTGAGATTGATATTCTCAACCAAATCAATTTTTGATGTTGATATAAGCAAGAATCAATTTAACTGTGAAGAATTAGTTAAATAAGTTAATTTGAAGAACAAGAACAATTGCCTTGGTATTATCTTTCCATAATTTAACCTCTATTCCTCTGAAATGTAGTCATCACATCAATAAGAATAAAGGTGAAAATCCTACCTATTTAGAAAACCATCATGGGATTATCTGAATAACATTGAGTTAGAAGGACACTTGTAGTATCTGTGGTTCTTTTCTAATCTTATAAAACAGTTTCTGATAAGATTAATATGCCTTTATTTATTCATTAATTTGTGAATGATTACTTGAGTTATTGTAGCTTGGAGTTATGAATAAAGTTACTATGAATATTTTGCTTCTTTTTATATATATTTAACTTATATTTCTGAAGCTATATAGCAGGGATACAATTGTAGGTCTATAGAAAATGTGCATACTTTGCTAGAGCAGTTATTGATAAATAATTTCCCAAAGCCACTGCATCTTTTAAATTCACTCTATTAGGACCCAGAGATAAAGTACAGGCATTTAGGCCCTTGCCTTGCCACACAGCCAACTCTGGTTTGATACCTAGCAGTGTACATGACCCACTTGAGAACCCTCAAAGGTAATTCTTGAACACAGAACAACAAATAATTCTGAACACTTGTTCTTGTGGTTCACTCCCCCAAATAAACACATAAAAATTCTCCCTCAAATATGTAGAATCGGGGCTGGAGAGATAGCATGGAGGTAAGGCATTTACTTTGAATGTAGAAGGTCAATGGTTCGAATCCGGGCATCCCATATGATCCCCTGAGCCTGCCAGGAGCGATTTCTGAGAGTAGAGCCAGGAGTAACCCCTGAGCTCTACTGGGTGTGACCCCCAAACTATATATATATATATATATATATATATATATATATATATATATATATATATATATATATATATATATATATACTATATATGCAGAATCATTTTTATTGTTCTACTTTTGGTGATTTGAGTCTTTTCGATTTGTGTCATTTATGAATAATGCAGTTATGCACCAAAGTTAAGAAATTTTATTACGTATACATACATAAAAAATTACCTGAGTTCATATCCTAACAATGAGAATGTATGAGTGAAATAGAAAGTCTGTGTAGATTGCAGGCTGGGGTGGGATGGGGAGGAGGGAGAATTGGGACATTGATGATGGGAATGATGCACTGGTGATGGGGGTTGTTCTTTACGTTACAGAAAGCCAACCACAATCATGTTTGTAATCAAGGTGTTTAAATAAAATATAAAAAAAATTCCCTTCATATTTTTTTCAATAAATACAGAACATGGGTCTGGAGAGATAAAAAAAATTACCTGAGATGCTAATTTAAAATGTGGATTTGTTGGAATCCAAGAAAGCAGTCTATTGTAGTGGTCAGTGTCAAATGATAGAATTGGAACCTTAGTGGTGAACACAAAGGGTCAAGATTTGTCCTATTCTTATAGTGGTTTTTCTAATATGTCACTGGTTTTGACACATTGTTATTTTGTTTTGTTTTGCTAGAGAAGAATTTTCTCCCCAGTATGGTCTTGAGTAAAACTGAGTTTATAAAACAGATCATATTTGAACTTTTGTAGTGAAAGAGACCAGGGGCATAGTTCTTTGCCTGTATTGTTTCTCTGAGCTCTTTTTTCCTTACATATAGACTTGTGATCCACCCCTAGGTCAAAAATTTGCAAACCATGAACTTTTCTAATCTAGCATTGTTCCACAGGGTCTTTAGCAGAGATGTCCAGTTTATATATACTCCTGTGTGTATATACAATGTGTGTTTGTCATGTGGGAGCACACACAGTTGTGCTCATGGCTTATTTTTGGTTCTGTGCTCAATAATCACTCCTGGTTGTCTTATATATGGTGCTGGGCATTGAATCTAGGTCAGCTGTATACATGGCAAATGATGTTGTACTATCTCACAGCCCCAACACTACTTCTTAATTTATATTACAAAATGACCTTTCCTAATCTGAGTTTTATTTAAACTTAAACATATCTAAGAGCAAAATGTCCTGGAGAATGAGTGGGGTGGTGGAAGTTGGCTAATGCAGTAGATATAAATTAGGAGTTTCATGGAAAATTGATTTTCCATAAATTTTTGTGTATTATTTTTATAAACTGCTATTTTACTATGCAATTTATTTTATTACACAAATTTATGTAAAATTTGCTGCCAGAAGCAACAAAACTCTTAGGGAATCACTGCTTAAATAGGCAGTACAGGGCAGATATATTTAATAAAAGAAAAACAAGATTAACCTTAAAGTCCAAATAAATCCATTATTTTTCCTTATATTGTTCTATCCTCAGATACAAGCCAGTCTAGCTAGAGTCCTATTTTTTTCACTGTCATCCTGAATCTTCAGAGTTCAGAACTGTGGCTTTAGGTCAGTCATTTCACAACTCTGGTTCTTCATTTAACACCTGTATAACTGGTCAAGGAACACTGACCTCAGAGAGAAGGAAAAAAGAGTACATAAAATGTGGAGCGTACAGGGAGATTCTCAGAAAAGATGTTTCCAGTCCTGGCCTCCTGGGGAGCACAGAGTATGCCCTGTGGGTCCCTCAGCCAGCTCAATACAGTGATATAGAGAGAGCATGTGGCTTTCCTTTCTGCTTTCCTGCTGGGACCAGCATGAGCCATTTCATGCTCTGCACAGGCAAAAGGAGGAGGGAAATGATGACATCAGTGGGAGGGACTGGGAAGAAACATATTTGTGCAGCAGGATCTATAAACTCAGGAGAATGAGATCATTGAATCTATTTCAGGAGCAGAGCATCACCCCAATTCAATATAGGTATCTGAAAAGCTGCAGTATCAGCTAACTGCAATAACGAACACTAAAATGCATTGCACATTCAATGTATGCCAAACACTGTATTGAGCAAGTTTCACACATAATCTTTATACTCACAGTGAACCTACTGCCTAGGTGCCATGGCATCTCATCTGGCAAGGGATCTAGGACACTAGAGCTTTGGATCTTCCCTAAGGACACTCAGTTAGATGGCAGGGCAGTATGCTCATCAGGCTTCCACCATGCCTGCTAGGAAATAGGTTTAGTGGCTGTAATAGAGGCTGAATTCAGTAGCTTCAACAAGTCAGAAGTCAATTGCAAGTTGCCAAGGATTATGCTTCTTCCATATTTATCCCTCTGGTATTGCTGCATTTGAATGTTTGCTGAGGAGTTGTCATCTGACCCTTGGGAAAGATGGAAGGAAAAGTGTCAGGAAAAGAAAATACACTTGGCTTCCATAAAATTTGCTTCTATTGGATCTATAGTATTGGGATAACTGGGTTTTAAGGTCTTATGAAGCTGCAAGAGAGGTGTGTGAATGTTCATTTTGGTTCATATTTGCTGTTGCTTTTACTTATGTAGTAATAAAGGAGTAATAGTTGGCAATCTACACTTTTCTCACTTATTCTACTTCATACTGGGAGGCAGTGGGCAGAAAAAAACTAGGTCTTTGGCATCTAAGACAAAGCAAAAGTCTCAGCATAAACAAATCTTTGTAGGCATCTGCCATGTACAGGAAAAAAATTAGAATCCATGAATTGAAAATGTATAAACTAAATCTGCAGAGAAGCAAATAACATGCTGTATATGTAGATATATGTAGGTACTTTACCACAGTAAAGACAATTGAGTTGGCACCTTTGACCTCTATCCAGTGGGTGAGTGGTCACAGAAAATGAGACAAACACATAAGGAGACAAGAAGATACACAAGAATGGCCTAAGTGTGAGTGAACTCACTCTGTTTATTCAGTATAATATAATCCCCACACATCCTCGATCCCAACATGTGAACCATTGTTTAATTTGAAAGAAACATTAAGGAGTTATTAAATACATAAAAATGCAATAAGTAGTTGGAGATCAGAAGCTGGGTTGCTTCACATAATCAATCATAATGAACCCTTAAAGTATGGAAACAGGTTGTGACAATATCATATTCTATTTTGGCCTATTTTGTTCTCTATATCTTAGAGACCCTAAACTTTGTTATTTTACTTTTTCAAACATTTTCTCTTGCCCAAAGACTTAAACTATTTTGCTCTGGGGAATATCCCAATCTTAGGTTTTTTGTTAAGGAGATGATTTTTCACAGGTACACAGGTATGATAGGAAGTAAGGTTATAGTAACTACTCCTTGAAACTAGCCTAAATACTTCAATGTCTTACCAGTGTCTCAACATATTTGTTGAGAATCTTGAAGACACAGAGGCTCCCAGGTATAAATTGACTTGTTAAAATTCATGTTCCTAGAAAGTGGTCAAGATGAACATTCCCAGGAATATGGCCCTGGTTGAGATACTTAACTTCTCTGCCTGTGATATCCTCATTTTTAAAATGAAATAACTGTTTTCTACCCTAAAGGCTTTTTTTCAGTCAGGTATGCCATAATGTGGCTAAAACACATTGGAGAAAATTAACATATCAAATGGGCTTTCGATATCATTGCAATTATTATTTTTCCACTCTGTCAACCCTGCATCAAACAATAACACAATGCAATAAATACTCTATTATGAACACAGAAGGTTAAGAATGTTCATAGAGAGGATAAAGTCATTTTTACTCTAGATAGAAAGATGCATCATAAATAAAAATATTTTTTCTGGGCTTGGTGGGATTTTAATAGTCAGTGATGGATATGTGAGGCTGGATAAAGAAGGCATTTCAGAAAAAGAGAAGACCTTAGGATTAAAAATTTTTTTGAAAAGCATAGAGAAAGGAAATGTGAAGTGGAACATAGAATTGTGAAAATGAGTGGGTGATGAGGCTGGGAGGGTGGGGTGAGCCCAAGCTTGGATCTAATTTAAGGAAGTTGGCCTTTTACCTGAAGGCAATGGGGAGCCCTGAAAGGTTTTGATCATCACTGTGCCAGGGCAAGATTGCCATGGTAACAGCTCTGAGGAAAGACCGGTGGGTGGGGAGGCCAGCTCAGTAACTAGTTCCGTGGTTTAGGCAAGAGATAATGAGGAGTGGAATAAGAGGTACGCTATGGGGAAAGGCTGAGAGAGCACCTAGGCTGACTCTCATGTGAAAGGAGAATAAAAGATCACAGTGACTGTGTGAAATGAGGAAAGGCAGATGAAGTCAGTAAACTGGAGGGTCTTAGCCCACTATCTAAAACATGTGGCACAAACAGCCTCACAAAATAAGCCACTCTGCTGATCCTAAAAATTACTAAAATGATGTTGCTTTAATGTTTCTAGCTGTTTCTCAGCTATTCATTCACTCACTCACTGGCTCATTTGTTAAGTCACACAAGTTCAGAGTCTACATTAAGCACATTGACTCAGTAGAGAGGCCAAATCTGCTCTAGAAAAATATTGACATGAGCAAAGTAGTACTAGGGTAAGGAAAATGCTATAACAAAAAGACCTTTACATGAGAGGGAATATGTGTCGCTTCACTCCTCAACCCCACACAAATGCATTGAACCTATTCCTTCATTGTGATGGTATAAAAATTTGGACGTCTGGAGAGTTGATTAGGTCATGAAGGTGAACCCCAAATAATAAAATTTCTGAATTTATGAAAGACTTTCAAGAGAGTTCTCTTGACTTTTCTACCATAAAAAAGACATAGTAAAACAAGCACTAGTCTTCTAGACACCAGAAAATAAGTTCTCATCCAGGAATCTCATACCATGAATTTGCTAGGATTTTGTTCTGTGTTTTCCAGTTTTGTGACTATGAGAAATGATTTCTATTCTGTGTCAGTCACCCACTATAGGATATTTTGCCAAAACGATCCAAATAGACCAAAATATGTCCCTAAAAACACTTGTTTGAACAAGCTACCTTTGATTTCATCTATTCAAGCCAGTTTAGAGTCAAATTAGAAATGGTGTGAAGCACTACCATTGAGTAGAAATTAGCCTGCTTCTAACATATTCTTCTGCCATGCTCATCACTTCCATACTGTGATCCACAAGGTCTTGGAACTGCTTTTATGTCAACAGGAGAACAAGGGAAAGAAGAGTAAAAACTCCCTGCCCCTTGGGATCATAACCCAGAGAGTGAATACAAGACTTTAATTCACATCCCATTGGTCAAAAAGGATTACACGACCATAGGGATACTGACAACTGCATGTTTTGTTTTGTTTTTTTTGTTTGTTTGTTTTGAGGCCAGACCTACCAGTGTTTAGGCCTTATTCCAGGCACACCTCCTGTTTTGAAAGGGAGTTGTGTATGTAGTGTGGCTAGACAAATAGACAAATGAAGAAATTGAATTTAACTTAGCAGAAGATCAACTTGTGCTGGCACAATTTAATCAGTTACAAAGGAGAAAAGCAGAAAAACCAACAGGAGAAGAGAGGTCAGAGACGATTTCAGAGAGAACATGAGTCTGAACAGAACAGCTGAGTCTGTAAAGATGAGAGATATTTGCATGATAATAAATACTGTTAAAGGACAAGAAAAAATATAAATCATGGTAGAGAGATTTCGCAATAGTTGCATATATTTACAAGAAGGCAGGTTTGAGTTAATAGAGAGAGGGAATGGCAGAAGAAACTGGAGGAGATATGTATGAACCAGAACAGAGGAGCCTGATCTTTCTTCTTCCATAGGAAGTAGTGACCATTGAACACATTTAAGCATAAGTATTTATAATCAAGATATTATTTTTAAAAAAGCATAGGTATTTAAAGTAGCAGAGTGGTAGACACAATTATATTACATTTTTGATAAACTGCACTAGGTATTCTTTGTAAATTATGGACTTCTATTTATTTCTGTCCTAGTGAAAGGAATAAAAAGCTTCAAAATTGATCTTTTTTTATTAAACCATAATGTTTAATGCAAATATAACTTTTAATCAGAAAATGTAGCATCAACATATATAGTTTATTTAAAATCAAAGTTACGGTTGACCATTTTAAGAACAAAGCTAACAGTTATTTTTCTGGCATCTGTTTTTTATATTCGTGTCACTTATTTACTTCCTCTGTATTTTCCTCTCCTGTTAATGTCTAGAATTTAATAGCTTGAGAAAAGTTATATGCCTTTTGGAAGTACACCTATATATCTTATACTGAGTCTATGGGTTGGTTATAGCAGTGAATTCCAGGGATTGTTCCAGTTGGAATGTTCTGCTGTAGAAAGATTCTATACCATACAATATGAAGAATTATTACCAACCTATCCTTTTTAATGTAAACAAACAGAGAGGTTCCATGGTAAAATCCAAATGAGTTCAAGTTCACCCTGCTAAATCGGCCCAACAAAACCAGGATGTAGTGGATCTTCATAGTTAAAATATTTTCCCAGTGATAAGATAAAATGTTATACTCTAAATGAAAATTTCACTAAGTTCTTCTAGTTTTCACTAATCATTTCTTTCTCACAAAGCAAGTATGTTTTCAAAATGATGGCTTTCTAAGATTTCTTACGGTACTAAAACATCAGGATTTATATGTTTTGCCAGTTATAGTTTTGCAGCTATTTCTCTACTAGTGCTCATCATAATATGCTGTAAAGACTCATTCATTTAGTTATTTATTCATATTTTTTCATTTGCAAATAGCGTCGTGAAGGACAACTTTGAATCTTGGTGGATATCTCAGGTTAATTCTTAGCAAAATCCCAGCTGCAGAATATTATACCAGCTCAATGTGTTTTACTTGCTGTTCTTTGATTTTGTTTGGGGAACACATCCAATTATGCTCAAGATTTACTCCTGGCTCTATGTTCAAGGATCACTTTTGGTAGTGCTTTGGAAATCTTGAGTGCATGCAAGGAGAAGCAGTTGCTTCTCTTGCTGTAATATCTCTCTGACCCCTGGGTAAGTTTTATTTATTTTTATATAATATCTTTATTTAATCACGTGATTACAAACATAATTGTAGTTGGATTTCAGACATACACAGAACATCACCTCCTTCACCCGTGCAACATTCCCACCAGCAATGCCTTCCATCTCCCTCCTCCCCCACCCATGCCTGTATTCCAGACAGGCATTCTTCTTCTCTCCCTGAGGAAATTTTAAGAAAACATACTGTAAATAAGAAAGTAGAGGAAAATGATCTCTTCGCTTTTTGTCAGAAGAAAGTAAGAGATCAATGGCTCAAAATTTTTCCAATGAGAGCAGAAGAAAATCATAAGGGAGAATATGGAAAAGCAGTTACATTCCTGGAAAACTTTCCTACCGTGATTTTTACTCTTATCTTTCTCCATTACTTTTGCAGATAAAGATTTTTCCATGGTTTAGATTTTTCTCCGGTTTAGTGCTTTGCCAAACCTAAAAGATCCTAGAAACTCATAGTTGCTTCTAAAGTATTTTGTGAACAAGATCCCCAAACCAGAAAGCTAGTTTTTATATCTATGCGTGTAATATAAAACTGAGATCTTAATTGGAAAGAGAATTTGGTTGATTAATATGCAATGTCAGTATCCTTGTATATGTAATAGCTCAAACAGAACTTCATGTCCTTTAGCCTGGTCAATTTCCTGTTTGCTATCACATTAGACCTATTCAAAAACAGATGGAAATTTTGAAGGGCATCTACAGCTATTAAAACTGGTATAAATCTTTTAGAATTGTATATAAATACATAATATTTCCCATTAATATTTTTCAAAATTATGATTCACGCAAATCTTGAGTAAGCAGGAACTTATTTTATTGTGCAATGCTGTTCCTTCAAACTAATAACTGGGATCTGAAATTTGCATTCTTGGTCACAATCTCTGTTGATAATTGTTCTGCTTTTAAGAGATTCTGTTCAAATTTTTATATACATATCTTTGTAGTTTCTCTCTTTGACCTTCACTCTGCCTGACTGCTTTTATCATCAATTAACAATAGGAAAAATGGAACTAGCACATATATTGCAGTACCTGTGCTCAGAATTTTTGTGATCTTCAGAATAACATTTAGATGTAGTACTAACACATCATTTACTTGTGAAAAAACAAAGGTGCAGGGAGATTGAACAACTGAACAACCTGCCCTGAATAACAGCAAGATATTGGAAAGGTAGAGGAAGAAGCTGAACTTGGAACTTGCTTTTACTTTACAGCAAGTTTCTTTTAACTCTGCTGGAAGAGATGGCAAACTGAAATTCATAGAGCTACTACTCTATCTCATTGTACATTTCTTTTATTATTTTAAAGTCTTATCATAAAAGTCATATTTTTATCTTCATTTCCCATGTCAGGAAACTGAGATGCCAATGTTTAGCAAGTTGTCTGAAGATAAACAAATAGCATTTAGTGAAGCCAGAATTCAGAGCTTATGAGACTCCATCGAGAGCTCTTTTATTTAAGCAAGAACAGAAATATCAGCTTGTCAAAGATTTGTTGTATGTAGTGGTAGGTATCATCTAGTAGATGTGACATGGGACATTGTTAAATTTTTAACTGTTAACATCTCACCTATAACATGTTATGGACTCTTTATGATTTTTCTTTTTAACCCTCAAATCTGAGAAGGAGCAGTTTTGGGAACTAAATATGAAAATGATATGTTCCAAATCCTCATTTTATAGATAAGGTCACTGAGGCCCAGGAAGGTCTTGCAACTTCCAGTAGCTTCTCCTTGAACTGATCATCAAAAGTAGATTAGAAGTCTACAGTATTAGCTCATGCATTCTGAAGAGTGCTGACATTGATTTTTAAAACTGAAAACACAACTTCCAATGATAAAGTGAATATACATAAAATAATCCTCCAACTCATTAATAATGAACCAGAATATTTATCTTCATTTTAACAATGAAGATAAGTACAGACAATGAATTTATAAATTCTGAAAATTAGTGGGCTGAAAGGTTCAAAAGAAGTTACTGTAAGACTTAAGACTTGAGATATTCTGCAGAATCCAAATCAATAGTAGCTCTACAACACAAAATTTATTTGCAGTGCTATTAATTTTCTACAAGTTGCCTTTCATTTTTGCAGAATTGGTGCACTTCGGCAGTATTGGCTATACAGTAAATGAGTTCAACCAAAAATCAACTTTAACATTATCACAAACCATGCTAATAAAACAGTAATAGAATTTAAAAATTCTAAATGCAAAATAAGACATAGAAAATGGTTCAAAGGTGGTCAAAAATATCCTGAGGGCATGTTCTCATTAAGGGAATCAGGGATCTAAGAGAAGCAAGCAGATTCATGTTAAGAACTAAGCTGGGAAACCTTACATTTTTATTTCTACCCTTTAGCCCTGCTTAAAACTCAACAACAGCAATGAGTTTAACTTTTCAACTTGGGAGAGCAAGTGTTGCTGAGCATTAATAACTCTCTAATTTTTTGTCCACTAGGTTTGCTAAGAAGAGTAAAATAATCTGGAATCAGAAATAATATGTATCTATCCTGGAAGAAGTATTTTTTACATACCATAAAAAATCCAGTTATAAAAAGAGAAAGTGAAATTATATTTTCAGATGATAACTTACAAAGAAACCCTAAAGACTCCATTAAAAGTTATTAGGAACAATTGATGAGTAAAATTAATTACATATCGATTTACAACAAATTAAGCAAATTCGCATTTCTATATGCAAGTAATAAACCAGAAGAAATTAACAAAGCAATTCCATTTGCAGTTCCACCCCAAATACTCAAATTTCTAGGAAAAAATGTTAAATTAGAAAAACTGCATAATTGAAACAAAAGATACTACTAAAAAGAATAGAACAAAATATAAAGAGATGAATAGGAACACAAAATATGATGTTAGTGGATATGTACATTAGTGAAATTATTTAGGTAAACATTACGGATTTTACCTAAAAGAAACAAAAGAACTGTCCTCTGATCCTCTTTTGGGGTTATCTAAAGAATATGAGAACATTAAGGCAACAAATGGCTTTATATATCCAATTAAAATATTTATTTTATATTTAAATTAATTTATTTAAAGACTATGTTTGTCATAGTTGACATAATTGATAATAATACATTTTTAGGTAAGTGTGAAAGAAATTATTTAAAAAGAAAAAAGAAAAGAAGGAAAGAAAATAATAAAGAAAAATAAGACTACAACAACAAGAAAATTTGTAAAAATTATTGTATCTTTTTGTTTGTTTGTTTGTTTTTTGTTTTTTGGGTCACACCCGGCAGTGCTCAGGGGTTTCTCCTGGCTCCATGCTCAGAAATTGCTCCTGGCAGGCACGGGGGACCATATGGGGCACCGGGATTCGAACCAATGACCTTTTGCATGAAAGGTAAACGCCTTACCTCCATGCTATCTCCTGGGCCCCTTTTTTGTTACTTCTTTTGCTTCTGAACATAAGATGGCTTCAAATACACATTGGCATCTAAATTGGTGTAGGAATATATGGAAATGACAGTATTAATAAATTAGAGATATCATGCTGTTATGAATTCAGCCATGAGATCCAGAAATTCCAAGCACCATTGCTGATTCTGCACAGGGCAGGGGCTCAGAGCAGAATATTGAGATTGACAGAACATGCATTGCACATCATCCAAAGTATATTATTACTCAAAGAATTTTGAGAAATATTTTAGATTAAAAGAATATTACAGCTATAGTATGGAACTTGCAAGCAATAACAAATAATATATTGTGTGACATATTATAATGTGTAGCAATAGTCTTATTGAAGAAACTAAAACAATTAATAGGAAAGTTATTTTTAGATAAATAACCAGAAATAGACACCCTCAGAGGGATGACCAATGGGGCGACACAAAAATCATGAAACATAGAGTCCCTTTTAAGAATAGGGTTGTTTTTATGTATGGTTCTTTAAGAAGTATGTGTGATTTTGTAGGCCTAACTGTTTCTTTAGAACTGGGGCCTAGAATCACTTGCTCTTTCACAGTTTCTTTTGCCCTTCTAGTCTTTCAATCCGTCCTTCTTGCTACTAGTTTGTGAATTGCTGCCTCTTGTGTTAGGTGTTGGGTACTGCAACGTACTGAAACTAGTTACCTTTCTGCAGCCGAGGTCACCTGCCTCGTTCCAAATAACACAGGGATTTGCAAATTCTAACCAGGACTTTCACTTAGAAAGCCTCTTTGGGATGATATCAAAATATTTGTAAATGAGAATCAATTTAAAATGGAATTATAGCTTTCTTTAAAAAAACACGTAAGTTTTTCTTTGAAAAACATAATGTATTCTTTGCATGTTTTTGCTCAGATGAATAGGCAAGGCGATTAAATTCTAAATAATGCATACCCATGATTGTGTACACGAGAAAGTTATTATAAAACATTATATAATATTTCTTATGTGAATAGTAATAATGATGGAAGATGGAGTTCAGAGAGAATTCAACACATTCATTGCAATGAATTCAATAACAATAAGAAATGAAGCCCAAACGATGTGCAAATAATTCTAAATCATTTGGGCCTTTGTGATTAGTTCTCTATAGCCTTGCCACATTCAAATGAAGAGAGATGTTAATATGTCCATTTTCTTGCAGTGAAGAAAGAGAATTGATAGGATTTTTCCAAAGGCCAAGGAAATTGCCAGATCTGGTACTGAAATCTCTAAGTACCAGAGCTTGTAATCGAGCTACATAACGAATATTTTATTTTATTCTGGAAAGAATTTTTCAGCAATGGGGATATTATCTTCTGGGCCTTGGGGAAATATCTGTATTTGAGTTCCTCTTTGCGGGGCATGGAGACATGGGGGTCTTTCAAATACCAGTCAGGAGATTCAGAGGCCTATCCTGGTGATTCTTGGGTGACTTCTGTGGCAATTTGATGCAAGGGCTGAAGGATGAGGTACTTGGACTACTTGGATCACACTGATGGTGCTCAGGGTCCCATCCATCTCTCTAGCCTTACCACAAGTATTCATTAATGACTACTTCCTTACCCATTATGGTAACTAAATGAAATAGAGATGGAGAAAAGCTTGAACCAGGGCCTAAAGACAGAGTATGTACTCAGCAAGGATGAATATGTTGGTTATGCAACAGTGGTATTTCCAAGGAAGTATTCAAAGCCCATGGAATTTGAAATAATTGGAGTAATTCTATGCATATTGTGTCTCCTCAAAATTCACATGTTGACCATCTATCCTCCAGTACCTTGGTATAAGACTATTTTGAGATTGTGCCTTGAAAAAGACAATATTAAATGAGGCTGTTGGGGTGGGCCTTAATCTAATCTCTCTGGTGTCCTGATGAGAGAGGAAAGCTAGATGCACAAGGAGAGATCTGGAACCAAGGTCAAGGGAGGACACAACCAGAAGCTGTTTTACCTATTATCAAAGAGAAACCTCAAAGAACCAATCCTCCTTCATTTTTATCTTGGACTTCTGACTTACTTCCAAGAATGGGAAAAAGTTAGACTATGGTTTTAAATAACCCATCTTATGTTGCTATATTATCAAAGAGCTTGTAATCAGAATTTTATAAAACATAGAATAATACAATAAAGTTTAATATATTATTAAATATATAGTATAAAATGGGATAGCATGAATCTTCAGTGTAGAAAATACTGTTTACTAAACTTTTACTTGAATTAAATATGGACTGGGATGTGATATAAATTATGAGTCAATCTCCTCAAAGATAAAGTAATACTAGCCTTTAATTTTTAAAGCATATCAGTTAATATATATGCACTGTTTTATGTGTCATTGATTTACAATGGATAACTCCTTTCTCCTAAAACATCATCAAACTACAAGGTCATCATTATGAACAATTTTTGTTTTATTTGTTTTTGTTTTTGAGTCATACCCAGTGGCACTCAGTAGTTACTCCTGGCTCTGGGCTCAGAAATCACTCCTTGCAGGCTCTGGGGACCCTATGGGATGCCAGGAATCGAATCATGGTCTGTCCTATGTTGGCCATGTACAAGGCCTGCTGCTGTGCGATCTCTCCAAATCCTGGTCATTTCTTTTTTAAAGGTGAAGTTGATATGAGTAAAAATGAGTCACAGCATTTTGAGGGGAGAAGAGTCCTGTCCAAAGCTAGTTGTTTCATAGGCCCAAGATCTCCCAATTCAGTGTCATTGTTTATTGTATTGTCATTTTATTCTGTTCAGTTCCTTAGCACCCAAGCACCAGCTTTCCCTTTGCAAATTATTTAGCAATAGGAATTAGGAAGACCTGGAATTTAACAGGCTTGGTGTGTGTGATTAACTAAGGGTACAATGGGTCTTTTATGATTGTAGCAAGATCAACGAGCTCCTTTTTAGTTGGCATGGAGCTTTTATTCTTGTCACTGAATAAATGAAGCATTATGATGTTTATAGAGGGTGCTTAATATGACACAATGGTTTGCTATCAAGAGAGTGAGTCCAATGGGATTAGAAATGAACTTACTACTCTTTGAAAACATAGGATATAGTGTCATAACTATTATATTCAGTCCTCTTGAGCAAGCAGGCTCCAGAAAAGATGCTTTTCATATGTGAGTCCTTATTAAAGATGAATAGCACAGAGTAATTGGAATATGAAGATGTATGGGCAATGGAATATGAATAGTAAAGGAAAACTGATTGTTTTACAGTAGTTAAAAAGAAACAGAAAATCACTGATCAAAGAAAGAGGACAACTGGAGTCTGGTGAAGATATTCATCTTAATAGTAAAGAAGAAGAGAGTCTGTGAGGTTGAGATCCTGGCTAGGTTAGTTTCTGCCTCTGAAATGCCACCTACTCTGTGACTTAGCTCTACTTTTTTCTGGTAACAATTCTTAGTGACTTTCCTCTGTAGAATCCTCTTGCACTTTTCCTCCTCTTTAGGTTCTGCTACTACATCTCTTGTTCCTTCAGCATCTATGAATAGATCTCTACTGATAGGAATGATAATGTTGGTAGAAGCCTTTGTATTGGCCCTCATATTGCCTTCAAATTAGATGTCTCTTGACTGGTTCCTTTGTTTTACATGTTAAAAAGATCTTTCCCCATTGCCTCCTCATCTGTATTTTTCTCCTCCCCTGGGGAGTGGACTTTGTTTTTCCCAATGAAGGCTGCTTTGGATGCCTGTAGGAGAAGGCGCCATCTTGGCTCATGTTTCCAGGTGATGGAGTGACTGGCTTGTGGGTGAGTTTCTGGCCTATTATTCCTTCCCAACTATGTGTAGATTATTTTCTGCATCGGAATTACTGCTGGACCTGCATTTCTTGTCTACAGGGGACTTGGGGTATAGGGATCCCTCTTCCTCCCTAAGGATTGAGGAACACACAATCCACCATTTCACATTATAGCTATGCTCATTAAATTTATTTCTCCCTTTCCCAACATCTCCACCCCAGAGTCATGAGACAGCCATCCACGATAATAGTAATCTCTGCTTGATATCACCAAGTTCAAAAACCAGGTCCATAGGCAAGTCTGACTGACCTGTATGCTCTGTTCCATTCACCCCTGCTGCCCCTCCTGTACTGGAAATACCATCTCTATTTGACTCTTGATCATTTGCATGTACTGATTTTTCCAGCTTGCATAGCACTCTCAGCAAAAAATCCAACATACTGGTTAAGGTCAATATTTCAGAGTTTGAGTCCTAGGACTGTCATTTCTTAGTCATGAAGCCTGAATAGTGTTTAAACTCCTTAAGTCTCATTTCACGATAGTTGATATAGAAAGCAATAACCATAATGCCTATTTCATAACTTTTTTGCTAAGATGAAATGGGATAATACTTATAAATCACATACCTTGGTGCTAAACATACAGTTAGTGTACATTCAATGGATGTGATGAAGATGATGATGACCATTTATTATGTGTCAAGTCATCAACATGAAATGATACAGAGATGAGTGAATTGGTTTTGCACCATTACATCGTCTCTTCAAATAAACATGAAATTAATTACCCAATTTTCCTCTTTTCTCTCAGTGGCAGAAATATCTGAAATAGGCAATCCATTAGTACTCCCAGTAAGAATGAATGATTAAATTTACTAAATGGATGAATTTAATGTTTTATCCATCATAATTATGTAAAAGGAAAAGGACAAGCATGGCATTAAGAAATAGCAAAATAAATGCAAAGGTTAATGTAAAAATTGCAACTGTGAGGCAGGAGAGAAACATTTTCCAAAGGAGAGTAATCTAAATTAGGTCTCTTAATGATTGCCCCTTTGGAGGAAAGGTGAGTGCTACTTGGTTCAGAGTTTATTCATTCCTCCTTCATGCTTGACTTAAGTTGCCTTCCACAGTCTTGTCCAGTTGCTTTCAAGCAATGAAGTTAAAGTGCACAAGTGTAGTCAAAGTCACAGGCATCAAACACTGCCCCTCAGCACAGATCGGTCAGAGATGTTGAGCTCAAGTCTGAGGCAGAGATGGTAGGAAGCACTGTCCTATTTTCTGGATGAGAAAACTAAAGCTAGACAGGAGTCCTATAGTTTAAGTTCCTTCAGCTCAAATTCACAAAACCAGAACTTAGTTTTGGTTGACTTGGGTCTAAGTCCCAAATATATGGCTTCCCTAGTCCCCTGGTAGACACCTGCAAGGTTTTACTTTGCCTCTTGTCCATCCCCAGGAATTATTCTCATTTGCCAGGGATCACACTTGATGTAAAGTGCCCCAAAGTGCCTCAAGAAAGAGAACAAAGCTGAAGGCATAGAGAAAGGGACAAGGGCTGACAAGGTGAAGAATTTGCTGTAGTAGGGCTTTCAGGAATAAAGAATACAAGGGAGGCCCGAGTTCCTTCCTTTCTAAAATTAGGGTATTTTGATTGAGATTGTAAATAAACTCCAAACTGGAACTTATGCTGTATCCTCCAATAAAGCAAAACAGGACTAGAGAAATACCACAGGAGGTAAGGTGCTTGCCTTGTTGTAGCAACCCAGACTCAATCCTGGCACCAGTATGATCTCTCAAACACCACCAGCAGTTAGACCAAAAATGCAGAGCCAAAAGTAAACCCTGCACACAGCTGGCTGTGACCCCAAAACCAAATGACTAAAAAAAAGTAAAAGCAAAGGAGACCTCCTTAGCTGCAAGACCTGTGTCCCAGTCTCATCCCAGAACCAGTTTTATATTCAAGTCAAGAGCATGCATTTTAAGGATTCTATTAATCAGAAGTCATGTTGTAAGGAATTTCATGGAGATAAAAAAGTATTAAGTCCATAAATGGTCATGTTGGAAGAAATATCATAGGCAGGGAAGAATCTCTTGCCCACTACCAGAAGTTTCAGTATAATCAATCTGCCACCAGGTGGTTGACTGGACCCCCGCAGAAGATACCATATTGGGCTCTCAGCATGGCACTCTACTGTTTGTGAGCCAGGCAGTAGCCTTGGCAATAATCACTGTCATAATGATAACAGAGGGTACTGCTGGCTAACAAGGCAACAAAATATTCTTGTCTTTCACTGAGTTTTCATAGTTTTCCAGTACTATGTATTTTAGGTAAAACATAGAACCTCCAAAGTGATCCTAAACTTGAGAGTCTGTTTATTTGATTACAGTGACATTAACCACTACTTTGTCCACATCTTTTCTCTTCATCTCCATGTTGAATGTTGCCATTTTGGGTAGTAATAAATGTAATTTATGAGTAATAGGGAAGAATGGAATGGGTAAAGACAGCTTTGTAAATGGAAGTCTATAAGTGAAAGAGAGAGAGAGCGAGAGAGAGAGAGAGAGAGAGAGAGAGAGTTCAAAGTCAAAGGGCTAAAGGCATGCCTTGCATTCAGGAAGTTTGGGTTCAACCACTGGCACCTCAAGGTCCACCAGAGCAACTGGAATTTGTTGCAAGTCAGCCCCTGAAGAGGTTGACTGATGGAGGGATGGAGGATGAGGCCTTTCTCCTTCAGCTTGGACCACACTTTTGTTACCCTGTTCAGCCGGCGGTTCCGAGGTGAATGTGGCAGGAAGAAAGCCAACAGGCAGTCAAGCTTCTGAAGAAAACAGTTCTTTATTCCGTGAAGATGCCAAAGCCAAAAGGCCTAAGAATAGGCCAGGAAAAAGGCCTCCTGCCTTCCACAGACCCTTGCTTTCGTGCTCCAGAATCAGGTACCACCCAACGGTGGGATTAGGTACCACCCGATGGTGGGAACAGAATTCCAGGTCACACCCTAGTGTAGAGCACAATCACCGAATCAGGGTAGGGTCAGTAACATAATAATCCCATTAAAATGTTTACATACACAACAGAAGTGACATGAGCAGAGCTAGGGGTAACTCCTAAGCCCTGCTGTGTGTGTGTCATAAAACCAGAAAACAGTTTTTTTTTTTTTAATGCTGTTCAAATATGAAGGGAAGTATTGTCCCCTAAGTAGATGGTACAAGACTGGTGGGGGGAAAGGATATGTGATGACATATCAGGGCATGGAAAAGTAGTATCTGGGAGTCAACTTTGGGATGTACAGTTTCCATTCTGGACTCATTTTAGGGGGTGATTTCTTCTCTGTTTTCTGTTTTCAGAAGTTTCATGGACTGGTTTCTTACCATGCACCCACTTATTATCAGATGTATTAAACTGGTAACCTAAATATAGGCATTTATAGAGAGGCTTCCAAGCATGGAGGGGAGCACCATATCCATCACCTTCTCCTGTGCTAATTTCATGTGATTCTGACTAAATCCAACCTCCGGGTTCGAGCTCTTTTTTTTTAAAGGAAGCCTGATATGGCTTTATTGGCTTATAAGATTTCTGTAAAACCAAATGAACAACTTTAACCAAATCTCAATATTATTACTTTAAAGAAAAGTGTTGTGTGTGTGTGTGTGTGTGTGTGTGTGTGTGTGCGCGCGCATATGGGGGGGGGGTAGGGGGTCACACCCGGCAGTGCTCAGGGGTTCCTAACTCCTGACTCTATGCTCAAAAATCTCTTCCTGGCAGGTTCAAGTAGGGAAAACCCTATGCGATACTTGCCATATGGGATTCGAACCCCTGTCCAGAATTCTGCGTGCCAGGCCAACATCTGCCCTACCTCCAATGCTATCTATCTGTTGAGCGCCAGATTCGAGCTCTGGACCCACCTAG
>PVKC010011342.1:0-16629 GCA_004027635.1 Crocidura indochinensis
CTGTTTTGTTTGTTTGCTGTTTGGTTGGTTTTTTTTTGGGGGGGGGCACACCAGGCAACTCTCAGGGGATACTCTTGGCTCTGAGCCCAGAAGTCGCTCCTGTCAGGCATGAAGGACCATATGGGATGTTGGGATTTGAACCACAATCTGTCCTGGATTGGTTACATGCAAGGCAAATGCCCTATCACTGTGCTATCTCTTAAACCCCAAGAGTTGCTTTTTTGCAAGTGGCTGACCAGACGTCCCAATAGCACTTGCTGAAGAGGCTTTCCTTGCTCCATTTTGCATTACTTTCCCCTTTATTAAAAAATTAATTGATTGTGTATCTGAGGCACATTCTCTGAATACTCAAGTCTATTCCACTGATATGAGGGTCTGTCTTTATTCAAGTACCACGCTGTTTTGATGACTATAGTTTTGTAATACAAATTATGTCTCACACATTCCTTTCCCCAAGCTTTCCTCTAGCTATTTGTGGGTATTTATTTACCATTGGCTTGTGGTAGATGGCCTTGACTATGCTGAGAAAAATTCCTTCCCATTTCCATCTTGATGAGAGTATTTATCAAGAATGGTTGTTGGAACTTATCAAAAGTTTTCTGCATCTATTGATATGATCATATGGGTTTTATTTTTCTTTTTTGATATGGTATATTATGTTAATTAATATACATATGTTAAACCATCCTTGCATTCTTGGAATAAAGTCTACTTGGTCATGGTATATGACCTTCTTGATGAGACATTGGATCATACTTGCTAGAAATTTGTTGAGGATATTTGCATCTGTGTTTATCAAGGATATTGGTCTGTAGTTCTCTTTATTGCAGAATCTCTGTCTGCTTTTGATATCAAAGTGATGTTAGCTTCATAAGAACTATTTAGGAGTGTTCCTGAATTTTTTTCATGAAAGAGCCTGAAAAGAATTGGTAATATTTCCTCTTGAAAGGTTTGAAAGAACTTGCTAGTGAATCAATCAGGGCCTGGGCTTTTGTCCTTAGGAAGACTTTGATTACCATTTTATTCTCTGCGGTAATGTTGTGTCTATTTAATATGCTAGAGCATCCTGGTTTAACTGTGGAAGATTGTAAACATACAAGAATTTGTTCATTTCTTCCAGGTTCTCATATTTCATGGCATGGAGTTTCTCATTGAAGTCTCTGTTTACCCAATGAATCCCTGTAGTATTCATAGAGATCTCCCCCTTTTTATTTCTAATTCGGTTTATTAAGTCTTTGTTTCTTTGTGAGTTTTGCTATTGGTTTATTAATATTGTTTTTTTAAAGAACCAACTTTTGCTTTCGTTGATCTTGTGGATTGTTTTATTGATTTACACTTCACTGACTTCTACTCTAAGCTTTGTTATTTCTTTCTGCCTACCTATTTTTGGTTTCATTTCTTGATATTTTTCTAATTGTATAAGCTGTGTCATTAAACTTTTTATATAGCCCCTTATTCTTTCTGATGTGTGCTTGCAAAGCAATAAATTTTCCTCTTAGTACAGCTTTTGCTGTGTCAATAAATTATGGTAATTTGCGTCTTCATTATCATTTATTTCCAGGAATATTTTTATTTCCTCTTTCATTTCATCCTGATCCACTGATTGTTTAGTAGTAAGTTGTTTAATTTCCAGGTGTTGATGTTTTTCTTCTGTGTCCCTTTGCAGTTCACTTCTAATTTTAGTGCACTGTGATCTGAGAAGGTTGTCTTTATGATTTGTCTCCTCTTGATTTTATGAAGATGGGTTTTATGGGCCAGCATGTGGTCTATCCTGAAAAATGGCCCATGTGTATTATAGAAATATAGGTTATCCAGCTTTCTGGGGATGGAGTGCCTTATATATGTATGTATATATATGTATATGTATGTATATATACATAGAGAGAGAGTCAATCTACTTTCATCCTAGTCCACTTTCTTCCATTTCTCTTCTCAGAGCTAGTAAGTATAATCTTGTTGGGTTTCAGCCTGGTTGACCTATCCAGGGGTGACAGGGCAGTGTTGAAGTCTTCCACTATTATTGCGTTGCCATTTATGTCTTCTTTCAGATTTGTCAACAACTTTATTAAATATTTTGCTTGTCCATCATTGGGTGAATATATGTTTAGGAGTGTTATTTTTTGTTGTTGTACACATCCCTTGATTAGCACAAAATTTCCATCTTTGTCTCTTATAGCTTTTCTGAGTCTAAAGTTTGTGTCATCAGATACCATTATGGCCACTTCAGCTTTTTTAATGGAGTTGTTTGCTTGTGTGATTTTCCTCCAACCTTTGATTTTGAATTTATGCTTGGACAGCCTACCAAGCTGGATTTAAGTTCTCTGGGGTCTTCCTCTGCAGCCTCAAGCTGGAAATCAGGAAGTGACACTGTGTCTTTTGAGTGGGCACACTAAAATGGGAACAGAAACAAGTTCAGAAACAAGTTCAGAAACATGTACAGAAACAAGTTCTTATCTACAAGGTATAAAAATCCATACATTTTATAATACGGGGTGTCTTACCCCCTAAACATATGTCATGGGGACTCGACTTAGGCTCATGTGATCAAACATCAATCGTCCAACCCCTAACCCCAGATCCTAACCTTAGAACTGGCTCGATTTCCTGCAGCAACAACATCAGGCATTTAACTCCCTCTGGGGGAATCTCTAATACAGCTCTGGCGACAACTTTACCAGGGTATGTTCTAAGAACATCTTGTCTATGAGGAAACAGAAACAACTCTATCTAATGTCAGGTTGCCCTACCCCCTCACCTAATGGTGAGATGAAATTAGAAGACATTCCTGCTTTGATCTGTGCAAAACCAGAAACCATTATCACTAATTACAAAGGATTGACTACATCAACCGTGACTGAACAGAATATCTAGAATCAGATGGACTTGATCCTAGACTTTGTTCTAGGATCTGTGCAAAAGCCAAAATCTCTAACTACATTTTGACAACCAGAACTGAGCAGAACATTTCCTGGCAACATGAAAGACCTGAGAGTTCAGCTTTAAACAGGTCCAGAGCCTGTAGTTTGTCTCGTAATGGTGTGCTTCAATGGTGGAGACACCCTGTATCTCTTAGGCCAAGGTAATTTCCTTTCTAATTTCCCAATATTTACTGTGTTTATGCAAAAAATAACTTGCCACACTCCCTTTTAAATTTATACTTATAGCTTCTAGACAGGGGCTACCACCTGCTTTCTCTTATTTTTTATTTTTTTAAACACAATCATAGAATATGAATCCTCTTGTTCTGCCTCATATTTCTATGCCTCCCCCAAATCTGAAGAAAAATTGGTGGTACCACAGCAAAGCAGTCTCATGAACATGGAGTGGAAATAAAATATGATCATACCCAAAGTCAATAGAACAAAAGGCCCAAATTACAACAAACTACACAAACTCTTTTGGACTGCCATACTAGCATTCCAGGGAGCTAAGAGGGAAGTATGGGAGTCATTCTAGGAACAGTGGTGGAGAAAGGTCAACACTGGTGGTGGGAACTGCCCTGTTTCAGTGTCACTATGTACCTTAAATATAATTGTGAAAAACTTGTAATTAAAAAAGAATATATAAACAAACATTTTAATGCAAATGTCTATAAGCCTTATCAGGAAGTGAAAATATTGGGGCATATACTCAGTAAAATGTACTGATTTTTAAAATATATTTCTAAAAATCTGAGCACATACGTATTAGTTCAGTTTTGATTAAGAAATTTCTACTGCTAATAAAATAGATATTACTTCTGAGGAGAAAATGGAACAGTATTGTGGGCAAGTTTATCTTCGTGCACTATTCAGGTTTTATAAAAAGAATATATTTATCACAGGAAGAGAAAAATATTCAGGCTATCATAAAATGATGGAGAAGCATTTCTTGTAACAATCTGGTCAATCAGAAAGAAAACCTGTACTTATCAGGATGTTTTTAAATACTTTCTAATTGATGGTCAACTTTCTAGGACTTCAGATTCAGGAAAATGATGATGGACAAATAATTTTCTTAGACTGAAAGGCAGAAAGACAATTGTATGGAAGAAAGAACCAGATGATGTTTATTTGGATTTTAATTACTATTCTGGTGCTTGAGAGTATGAATGAGCACTTGTCTAACAAAAAGCTAAACACAAGAACAGTTGCTAACTCACATAACTAAAAATACAGAAGCCAAACAGTGCCAGGAACAACTACTCCAAAGCCACTTTTTCTCAAAGCTGCAATATGGCTGTTTCAGATCTAACCCAACATCTTATATTTTTTCTTCTATTACTTGTTTAAAGGACTAAAAAATTTTTGTTAATTGTAATGTTATTAATAATAGCTACAATCTGGAAATAACTCAAGTGACCAATAATGGATGAGCAGATAGAAAATTTGTGGTATATTATACATACACATAATGGAAGACTATACAAAAAGATATCACCTTTTTCTTTTTTTCATTTTTTTCTGTTTTTCTTTGGGGGTCACACCTGGCAGCGCTCAGGGGTTACTCCTGGCTCTATGCTCATAAATCGCTCCTGGCAGGCTCAGGAGACCAAATGGAATGCTGGGATTGGAATCACCAACCTTCTGCATGAAAGGCAAACGCCTTACCTCCATGCTATCTTTTCAGTTCTAATATTACCTTTTTCTATAACTTTGATGAAAGTAAATAAAGTCATGCTAAGGAAAGTTATTTAGAGGGAGAACAAATGTGCGATGATCTCACTCATGTGACAGTGAAGAAACAAGGACATGGAAGCAAGAGTGATAGTACAGAAGGAAGGGTACTTGTCTTTTATACAACTGACCCAGTTTTGATCCCTGGCACACCATATGGTTCTCTGAGTCTACCAGGAGTGAGTGCAGATTAGGAATAACCCTTGAACACTACCAAGTGTGGCCTGAAAATCACACAACAATAAAAGCACCAATGAAAGAGAAAATGTTCAATGCAAACAACACTTGGACTCTCATAAATAAACAGAAGTAACCAAGCAGGGATATGTAGGGATGGGGATAAGAGGTATGGGGGAACTTATAAGGGACATAAGGACAGGGGTGGGGGTGTTGGAGCACTTTTGTAGTAGAGGTACATTAAATTTGTACACTAAAAGCATAAAAATGGACACACTTTGGCATGTTGCTTCATAATGCCAAGATAAATAGAATTTCAATGTTAGAATTTCACCCTCTATATTTTTTAATAAACTCACCACATGTAACACCAAGGTTTCAATGAATCTCCTAATAAAAGTGGTCCCTCTACCCATTCTCCTCATCCAATTCCCCTTCCACACCAATAACCAGTAGAGTTTTCACTAAGTCTGAGAACTAGTTTTGTTGTTTTTACATCCACCATACCTTCATAAGTGAATAATCAAAAGCAAAAAAATAATAAAGACTTTTATGTATGTAAATCTGTATTAAGAATGATAGGTTTTCAGAAGCTACAACCAATTTTTCCCTTACATATATTGGCAAGAACTAGGTCACGTTGTCATGCCCACATAAATCACGGGAAAAGAGGTAGAATAATCATGTTTGACTTAAGCCCAAACATATTTTATATAATGAGACAGATTTTCTTGTCAGAACATATAACTACCTAATATCTGTCAGTAATTCTAGATTTCTTTATAAACAGAAAATATTAAGAAATTACCTCTGGACAGCTAATCAGCAATTGCCACAAAGAATAATTAAATATTTAATTTTTCATCTATAAATTGGTCCAAATGACTCAATTTTATAATAATTTTAGAACTATCTCATAAATATAATTCCTATCATTGAACTGTCTCATGATAGGGCTGAAAGAACTGGCCCATGATAGGAAGCTTACCACAAAGAGTGGTGAGTTCACTTAGAGAAATAACTACACTGACAACTATCATGACAATGGTGGTGAACGAGAGAAATAGAATGTATGCCTCGAATACAGGTAGGGGATATGGGAGGAGGGAGATGGGGGTATTGGTAGTGGAAATGTTGCAATGTTGAAGAACGTGTTCTTTCTTCTAACTAAAACTCAATTACAAAATGTTTGTGATCATGGTTCTTGAATCTAATCCCTTCGGTAATGGCGAAGCCAGGTCTGAATCAGAAGGTGCTCTGCAAAATAATCAAACACACAATTAGAGAAAGAAATGACTTTAAAAATTCCCCCATGTTACCCTAACTCCAATCTGCAGACCACTCTCCAAGCAGTCACACGAAGACAAAAGGATCGATCCAAAGCTTACATCAAAAAATTGATCCAGGTAAGATGGGACAAGCACTTTGAAATATAGAGCCAGCATGTTTATAGAAAAAACTTTTTCAGCATCTAAAAGTAGTTAATGTAGATGGAGAGGAACTTTGCTGAAAATAAAAGCTTCAAGGTTTAGATTGAGCACAAAGCATTTCCAAAACAATCCCAACTTTGAAGTTTAAAATATTAAGTAAAATGGCTAATGAGCACTGTAGAAGGAGTTCGCACCTCAAAGTATAGTATCATCTGCTTCAAATAACCAGGTTCCTTTCCAGAATGCACTGGAAACAAAGTCACTTGATATAATAAAAGTTAAGCAGGAATAAGAAATAGACAACATATGAAGTGATTGCACATTGTGGTAAGAGTCCAAAGTATTCAAATGTCTCATTCATAGGTCTTTGGATAAACATATAAAATCATACAAGCTGTTATAAATGATGAACAAAGATGAATTTAAATATCTCTCAATGGATCCCTGTGACACAGCAAATGCATTACTAAGAGGGAAATTTATAGCTTTGCAAGCACACATCAGAAAGGAAGAATAGCATAATGACACAGCATTTAAAAATTAGAAAATGATCAATAAAAGGAGCCAAAAATAGCTAGGCAGAAGGAAATAACAAAGATTAGAGCAGAAATCAATGAAACGGAAATAAAAAAAACAGATCAACAAAAGTTGGTTCTTTGAAGAACTAAACAATATTTATAAACCACTAGCAAAGCACAAAAAAAAAAAAACAGAAAGAGGGAAACTTAATAAACCAGGTTAGAAAAATTTGGGGCCCGGAGAGATAGCACAGCGGTGCTTGCCTTGCAAACAGCCGACCCAGGACCAAAGGTGGTTGGTTCGAATCCCGGTGTCCCATATGGTCCCCTGTGCCTGCCAGGAGCTATTTCTGAGCAGACAGCCAGGAGTAACTCCTGAGCACCGCCGGGTGTGGCCCAAAAACCAAAATAAATAAGTAAATAAATAAATAAATAAAAAGAAAGAAAGAAATTAAAAAGGGGTGATCACTACAGATACTGCAGAGAATCAAAAGGTAATCAGAGACTACTTTGAGAAACTCTATGTCAGGAAACATGAGAACCTGGAAGAAATGGATAAATTCTTGGACTCCTAAAATCTTCCACAGTTAAACCAGGATGATCTAGCATATCTAAATAGACTCGATATATCCCTGTACACAAAAACATTAAAGATTACTATAAAAATAGGAGTCAATACATTAAAACATTCTAATGAGCACTATAGTGAGAGTCTATATCTCCTACCCCATCTAACAACTGTTTTCCTATTGATAAAATATTAGAACATTATTATAAACATCTCTAAAAAGCAATCAATTAACTAATTTAAACAGCCATATCTATTGCCAAAGATTCCTTTGAGGTAATCTATTATGCTGAGTGAAATAAGTCAGAGAGAGAGAGAGAGAAAGACGCAGAATGGTCTCACTCATCTATGGGTTTTAAGAAAAATGAAAGACATTCTTGCAATAATTTTCAGAGACAAAAGAGAGGAGGGCTGGAAGTTACACCCCATTTCATGAACCTCACAACAAAGAGTGATCAGTTTAGAGAAATAACCACATTGCGAACTACCCTAACAATGAGAATGTATGAGGGAAATAGAAAGCCTGTCTATATTAGAGGTGGGGGCGGGATAGGGAGGAGGGATATTTTAGATAGTGGTGGTGGGAATGTTACACTGGTGATGGGGGGGTGTCTTCTTATATTACTGAAACACAGCATAATCATGTTTGTAACCAAGGTGTTTAAATAAAAAATATCATTTAAAAAAAGCATATAAGCTGCTGAAGATGACATACATGGTTTGACAATTTCAGTCGCTTCTTGATCATCAAATTTAAACCAATGTTGCTTTGCTGAATTTTTACAATATCTTGTGCAATGGCCCTTTTACAATTTACCATAATGGTCTACAACTGAAGATATGTGGTATTTTTCAGGGCTGTTCTTAGCAAATCTGACATATTGTGATATGTCAAGGTTTTCTAAAAGAAAGTCCACATACGTCTCTAATTTTTTGACCTTTCTTCATATTGAAAACATCTCAATTGTATTATTAGCACAGGAGGTAATTTCAAATTTTCTGTCTTTTTAGAGCATCCTGTTGTTTTTTTTTTTACAATGGCTGCACTAAACCCTATTATTGTCTTTAAGTATTTTTTCAAAAAACAACCATTTCAGGGCAGTCTTGTAACCTACATTTGTTTGCAAATGTCAGAGGCAATGATAAATGATTAAACGTCTCTGATATCTGAAATTCATGGTGGCAAATGTGTAGTAATAATAGACTTATTAAACTGTCAAGCATGTTTCACTTTCCTTGATTCAAGGATAATATCATTTATCCTCCATATGGCCATCCTGTTCACTACTTTTACTCAAATCCAGTGGAGAACATCCATTCTTGACAGTCTCTACTTCATTGGGTGGTGTTAATTTATTGTCCTGGTTACCTGTTGAAGCTGTAGTTTGTTTTCTGTTCTTCTTCATTCAAGTGATCTGTGTCAGTTCTGAGGAGTGATTTGCCATCTTATCTTGCATTTGTGTCTGAAATTTTTCATTTTTGGGGATCCCACTTCTGACAAAGCAAAGTGGGACCCAGAGTTTCTTGCCTGAGTTATCATCTGTTGAAACATAAGCAGAGTGAAATAAGTCATAGGGAGAGAGATAGACACAGAAGTCTCCCTCATCTATGGATTTTAAGAAAAATAAAAGACATTTTTGCAATAATCCTCAGAGACAACGAGAGGAGGGTTGGAAGGTCCAGCTCATGACATGAAGCTCAACACAAAGAGTGGTGAGTGCAATTAGATAAATAACTACATTGAGAACTATCATAACAATGTGAATGAATGAGGGAAGCCTGTCTAGAGTACAGGTGGGGGTGAGGTGGGGAGAAGGGAGATTTGGGACATCAGTGATGGGAATGCTGCACTGATGAAGGGGGGTGTACTTTACATGACTGAAACCCAACTACAGTCATATTTTTAATCAACGCGTTTAAATAAAAATATTAATAAAAAAGAAAAATATGGGGCCCGGGAGATAGCATGGAGGTAAGGCATTTGCCTTTCATGCAAAAGGTCATCGGTTCGAATCCCGGTGCTCCATATGGTCCCCCATGCCTGCCAGGAGCAATTTCTGAGCATGGAGCCAGGAGCAACCCCTGAGCACTGCCGGGTGTGACCCAAAAACCAAAAAAAAAAAAAAAAAGAAAGAAAGAAAAAAAGAAAAAGAAAAATACATATAAAAAGAATTTATCTGCATATTTATAATGACCAGGTTATAATGGAATATTTTCTACATAAAAGGACATTATAAAAAGTCAAAATGTTAACTTAAAGTTTTTATTTCCTATAAAGAAATGATAATAAAAGAAAAATTGAATGTAGGTAATACACACAAATAGATAAAAATTGATTTGCTTTAATGAAGTACTTTAGATGTTTAGCATTACATATGTATTCCATAAATTACATACATTGTAGTAAAATTTATATTCCACTGTAAAACAAAGAAACATAAGCACAACCTCTTCCTAGAGTGCAGAGATTACCAGAAATTCATTCATTGCCCATTTTTACCCATATAGGTGAATCAATTATTTTTTGTACCTGAGCATCATCTTTAGAGTGTCTTTCTGCTGCAGTATAGGTTTCTACTTGGGGTAAATTTGAGAAATTTTGTGAAAATAATGTTAAAAACAGAATGACCGTGGGTGGCATGCACTTATTCTATATTTTCATAGAATTTTTCATATTTTCATAGTTGAATTTTGATAGTCCTATGAGCTCTTTCAACTGTTGCTTGTCCACTTAGATTATATGGTAAACCTGTGATGTGCTTGATTTATCATTTCTTGCAACATGATTGAAAAGTTTTGCTTACATAGGCAGGGTCATTGTCTGTCTTAATGGTTTGGGGAACCCCATAACAGAAAAGCATTGCAGCAAGAAGGTACAAACTGCTTTATATCTTTTGGAAGTTATTGGAACTCCCCATTTAAAATGGGAGTAAGTATTCACCACTACATGAAGATAGGTGCTTTAGAGAAAAAGTGTGTGATATCCATTTGCCACAATTCATTAGTCTGTAACCCTCGGGGGTTGGCCCCAGACAAATGTTCTTTTATTCAAGGGTGCACAGAGAGTACATGTTTCAACTATTTTTCTGGTCTGTCTCCATGGAATATGATCATTGACATGCAGCCAATGGGCATTTGTATGTAATATGCACGTTCTTCTTTAGAGTACATAAATATTTGCATAGCCAGGCGATCAGCAGTTTCATTCCCATTAGTCATTGGCCCTGGAAGGCCAGAATGGGAGCTAATGTGAGTAATAACTATAGGCTCAGAACGTTTTTGTAAGAGTCCTTATAATTGCTGTAGAAATCTTGAACAATCTACTTATGAGCATTTAAAGAATCTGTTACTATGCCTGGGAATAAACCTACCATGTAAGCTGAATTACTTACAATGTTACACAGCTCTGAAACACATGATAATATGATTGAAAGTGGCAAGATCCACTTGCTGAGCAGACTTAAAATTAGTATGAACTACTGTAGTTAGTGAAGGACCAGTTATACCTCTTTCTCCTGATGCTGACCCATCAATGTAAAACACTGGGATATCAAGTATAGGAGAGAAGTGAATAATTGATAATATCACAAAGTTAGTCCTTTTAAAGAAGTCCCAGACTTATCCATCAGGAGAGTGAGGAGAAGTTTCCCTAAATAATCAGATAAGGTCCATTGAAGGGACTCACTAAGAGGTATTATACACTCTATTTCTTTTTTAGGAATAGGCAACACTATTATATCTACATCATACCCTAATAGGGAAACTGTTCTGAGTATAGACTTGATTATAGGAGCAACTATCAACTCCAAATAAGGCACAAAAGTGCAAGGCTGTTTGTTATACAAATAAACGCATTCTAGAGACCCAGATATCTGAGCAATAGCAACCGTAGGAGAAAGAGGGGTAGCAAAAATTAAAAACCATACTTTCCTCCGGCTCTAAATTTGATAAGATAGGACTTTTAGCCAGTCCTAAAAAAGTAATTCCTATTCTGTCTTTTGAGTTAAACAGCTGGAACTACTTAAGTCCGGATTACCTTCCAAAATACCAAACAAGTTACTAAGTACTGAGTTTGGGATCCCCAGAGATGGAAGGACTCAATTTATATCACCTAAAAGTTTTTGAAAGTCATTAAGGGTCCTTAGATTTATCTGATAAATAGAAATCTTTTGGGGCATACTGAAGTATGCTCCAGTACAAATCCCAAGTATCGTTAGCCCAGCACTCTGCAAGCAGTTAATAACAAATTCATATATATCTTGCAATTTTTGTGAGTCTCAGCCGAGATTAAAGTGTCATCCATGTAAAGGATCAAATATACCTGAAGAAAGCTTTTGTGAGCTGGACGTATAACTGCATCAACAAAATATTGGCACATGGTGGGTGAATTTGCTATGCCCTGAGGCAAAATCGTCCATTGAAATTGATACATAGGGGACTTGTTATTAAGAGAAGGAATGGAAAAAGGCAATTTTTTCTGTCTTTAGGGTGTATAGAAATATTATAAAAACAATCTTTTAAATCAATTACTATTAGAGGTCAATCTTTTGGAATGGCTGCTGGGGAAGTTAAGCCATTTTGCATTTTGCCCATCTAAACCATTTGAGAGTTAACAGTCCTTAAATCAGTTAAAAGACTCTAGCTACCTAAATGGCTTTTTGATAATAAATATTGGAGAATTCCAACTAGAAAATGAGGTTTCAATATGTCCAAGTCTCAACTGTTCATCAACTAAATTTCTAAGTGCCTATAATTTTGTGTTGTGTATGGGCCACTGGGGAATACAGATAAGAAAATTTGATTTCCGTTCAATAAAAATGGGTTCTGGGTGCTTTAACCCAGTGGTCCAACTTGGAGTTTTGGAGAGGGATGTGATATTTTGCTCCCCATTGCTTATGGAAATCAAGTACCCTAGGCTCAAGGAAACTGAAGCTACAAATGGCAAAATTACTGCTTGCTGAGTTTTTGGTCCTATGCACTTCAGGTATAGAACACTGTGGTGAACAAAATTTCTAGACAAGATGCCTCCTATCCCTTCTAAACTGTATTGGATTTATCCTAGGTCCCAATTTTGAGGCCAATCTTTCAAAGAAATTACAGATACTTCTGCCCTTCTATCAAACATACCAGAGAATTTTTTGCCCTGAATTTCAAGAGTTAACATTGGATTTTCCTCTTGTAATTTTGCTGTAAAGGCTATAAATGCATTAGTAGAAGCATCAGGGTTAGTGCTTCCAAAGCCTCCTTCCCTGATGCATTCTCATTTTCCAGGCAAAACATAAGGAATCAATAATATATGAGTTATGTTTTACCTTTCATAAATGTCCAGATTGTGGGTACTGAGACAATAACTATTATTTCCCCTACATGGTCAGAATCTTTAATCCCCAGGTGAATTACTATTCCTTTAAGGTTTAAATTGCTTCTTCCTACAATACCCACTGTTCCTTGAAGAAGAGACCCTGTTATGCCAGACCTAATCTTATAAGGGCATTGAGATGAACAGATAGTCAATTTTCTACATGGAATGTCTAAACCGCAGCTTCCAGAAGTGGCAGGCTTTAATGTGTTTAAGCTGTGGAATTCCATTAGATTGGACTGGGAAGATGAATTATTGATGATAAAGTCCCTTGAGTTTAAGGGGCCAGAGGCTGCTCCCTTACCCAGTTTTTGGAGATAGTCCAGAGTTCTACTTTCAAAGGGGTAGATCACTGAGTTACAAATGATGTTGTGCTCTGCATTGGTTTATAAAAATGTCCCATTTGTCCACACTTAAAGCATTTTGCCTGCCCACGTGAACTAGGTTTTGAACCCTTTCCCCATTTGCCAATTCGGTGTTGGGGAGCTGATCTGCAGTCTCTAGCCCAGTGAGCTCCCTTACCACACCTTGGACATAGTACAGGTACTCTGACTGTGCAAAGACCAGTAGTCTGATTCCCTGGAGTTTACATTTAAATATCATACGCTATTAAGGGAACTGTGGCATGAGATGCATTCAAGTCACTGACCTGATTTCCTGGGTTCGGCACCTGTATAGTATATGGTGTGAAAGGTGTAGCTGCAGGGGGTGAGGGAAGGTACGCAGAAGTTAAAGGTACTGTGGCAAAATATACAGAAGGATAATTATTAAAACCAGTTTGGGATTTTGCAATAATTCTCAGAGACAAAAGAAAGGAGGGCTGGAAGATCCAGCTCACGACATGAAGCTCACCACAGAGTGATGAGTGCAGTTAGAGAAATAACTACATTGATAACTATCACAACAAAGTGAATGAATGAGAGAAGTAGAAAGCCTGTCTAGATAGAGTACAGGTAGGGGTGGGGTGGGGAGGAGGAAGATTCAGGACATTGGTGGTTGGAATATTGCACTGATGAAGGAGGGTGTTCTTTACATGACTGAAACCCAACTACAAACATATTTTTTAATCAAGGTGTGTAAATAAAGATATTAATAAAATATTTCAAAATGAAAAAATAAAACCAGTGTGGGGTTGTGGGGAATATGGTGTGGAATCTTTACAATAACTGGCATTTCTGCAAGCATATAGGTACCCATTACATCCTCCTTTTCTCTTATAGGGAGTAATATTGCCTGACAATGACCATTAGCACTATCAATTGCTAAAGTTCTTATTAGATGTTGTCTGGAATCTATATCTTCCATCTTCCTGTCAACTGCATTTTGCAATCTGCTTAGAAAATCTGCATATGACTCTGTAGCCCCTGAAGAATCTTGGCATAACTACTAATATACTCAGCTTCAGAGTCAACCTTTTTCCAAAGCTCTAAGGTGAGATCCCTAGTCACTCTTAAAACAGCACGTGGTAATCTAGCCTGCCTTCTCATACAAGTACATCGTAATTCAATTGGATTTCTGCAGCCATCTTTCCAGAGTAATATAGTTTTTTAAGTCTGTCCTGAGCCAGCTTATGAAAATACATTTTCCAGTATAAAAATTGAGATGGGTGAGACAGATCTTCGCCACACATTTATAATCTCTGTGGGTATAATTTACAACATTACTCCAGATACCTAGGTGTTTAATACAATAAGGAGTAAGATGATCATACTGAGTGCATGCTTTCTTAAACTGACTGAGATTGTGTATACTTAAACCTTCATAGGTTAAGGCCATTTCATCCTCTTAGTTGGGAAAATTTATTCCTGAGTCTATCTCATTACCAATTCCTTGCAGAACTGGCCCCTGAGGTCAGATATTTTTCCTATGGTATGTTTCAGAATCTTTATTAATGCCGACCTTTCAAAGAACTAGTCACATAGGCGAATTGTTTTCCTGGTGAGGAAAAGTTACTTTCAAATCTGTATTTATGCCAATCTCTCTTATGACAAGCCGTTTGGGGGAACATAGTGGGTTTGTCCACTTCCCATGGAAGTCTGTGGGGCAGGCATAGGATCTGTACCACACTCCCTATAAGTTTGTGGTGAAGGGAGTGTGACTGATAGGTTTACAAATTTGCCCTCTTCTCCAGCTGATTGTTCTGTTAGCTTCTTGCATATAATCAGCAATTTCAGGCCAAACATTTGGATGATTCTCCATATTTTCCATAGGTCCTGCCTGATCCATGTTGAAACTAAGGGGTTTTCTGGCCCCTTGCCAGTAGGTGGCGGTGTAGAACCAGTTACATTGTTTCTATTTTGACCACTTGTTGTAATGGTAAAAACCTGTGAATTCGATCCTTTCTGACTTTCAGAAAAAAAAAATGAAACCACCTCAGACATTTTCTGAGATGAACCAGAGTATTTAAAAGAACATCAGACATTTTCTGCCCTAAGTCTAAGTTTTCTGCCTGCATTTTCTTTATCTCCGAATTCTTATAATTTAACATAACAAAGAAAACCAATATAAACATTCCCATCAAACAAATTATAATATCCTTATTTACCATGTTCTTAGTCCTATCTGCAAACCAAAAAGAGACCAAATCACAAATTTCACAAATTTAAAATGGTGGAACCCATCCAGAAAGGCCTGAAATCAGCTCACCAAGATCCAGATGAGTCCCTGTTACGGGAGCCATTTTCTTTAATCCCTCTGGTTACAAGGAACACTGCGGAAACAGGTCTGAAACAGAAGGTGCTCTGAAAAATAATCACACATTTAGAGAAAGAAAAGACTTTAAAAATTCCCCCACGTTACCCTAACTTTAATCCACAGACCACCCACCAAGCAGCCGCACAACAAAGTGAAAGAGAACCCCTCATTTTTCATTCTCACCTTTTATCCATGGAAAAATGTCACACCTGGAAAGTGGAGTTTCACTGCCAATCAGAGGTGCTGTATTCATAGAATAATATCCAATGAGAAACCATGTGGGAGTTGATTGATATAGAGACAGACAAATCCCATGATCCCACATTGGTGGTTAAATAAAGGTAATAATTTTTAAGTAAAATAAAGAACTATCTCATGATAGTTGTCTTATATTAGCTGTTTGATAAATGTCAGTTTTCCTCCTCCATCGATAATGACAGTATACCCATTAAGAAGTCTTCATTGGGGCCTGGAGAGATAACACAGTGGCGTTTGCCTTGCAAGCAGCAGATCCAGGACAAAGGTGGTTGGTTCGAATCCCGGTGTCCCATATGGTCCCCCGTGCCTGCCAGGAGCTATTTCTGAGCAGACAGCCAGGAGTATCCCCTGAGCACCGCCGGGTGTGCCCCCCCCCAAAAAAAATAAAACAAAAAAAATCTCTTCATTGAGTCCAGAGTGATAGCTCAGTAGGGAGGGTGTTTGCCTTTCATGCACGTGATCTAGGTTTGATCCCCAGTATCCCATATGGTCCCTTGAGCCCTCCAGGAGTGATCCCTGAGCACAGGGTCTGGAGTAACCCTTGAGTACAGCTAGGTATGGCCTAAAAACCGAAAACCAAACCAAAACAAAAAAAAATCGGGACCGGAGAGATAGCATGGGGGTAAGGCGTTTGCCTTTCATGCAGAAGGTCATTGGTTCGAATCCCAGCATCCCATATGGTCCCCTGAACCTGTGAGGAGCGATTTCTGAGTGTAGAGCCAGGTGTAACCCCTGAGCACTGCCAGGTGTGACCCAAAATAAAATAAAACAAAAACAGAAAAACCCTTTTTCAAATAGATCACAAGGAAAGTTAAGAGGGTGTGGGAGGTCCAACATCCTCCATTCTGGGCCTACAGTGCAGTTCCTGGACTTCCATTCCAGGTGAGGCCTGCTTCTGACTGGCCTCATTGGTCCCACACCAGAACAGGAGGCAGAGTTCCCTTACTATTGGTGGATCTCAGAAGCTTCC